>JAECUM010093761.1:0-73279 GCA_016617855.1 Megalonaias nervosa | reverse complement strand
ACGCCGTTCTACCCCATTTGCCTGAGGCTCACCACTGCGACCCCGACAACATGCGTGCCGAACAACTGGAAGCTATCTACGCTTGGTACCACACTCACTCCTCGGACCCTTTAGACTTTCGGAAGAAATTTTAAAATATTGTCGTTCCGACGGGGACATTTTACGGCGCTGCTGTGGAAAATTTCGAGAACTGTTCATGGAGCACGGAGGGATCGACCCTTTGAATGAAGCCTGTGAATGCCTTTTTAAAACTGAAACAAGAAGCCAGTGGGTATCCTTCGTGCTGCCAGACTCCCGGAGGCCAAAGTAAATTCAAAGAGAAATACTGGGAGCAGGAAGGCATCACTTTAGACCACGTCGAGAGAAACGAAGGAAGGCTATCGTTTGCCAAAGTGATGTTGAATTGCTTGTGGGGCAAAATGGCACAACGATCGTGTTTACCCAAGACGGAGTATTTGACAGAACCTTCCCGCTACTTCCAGATCATTCACGACAAAATCAAATACATGAAACACGTGGACGTCGTTCGTGAGGACCTGATCTTAGTCAATTACGAAGAAGAACTGGACTTTGTAGAAGCCGACGAATTTGGAAATGTCATCATTGCGGCTGCCGTGACAACCCATGCTCGCTTAAAACTGTACGAAGCTTTAGAACTGTTAGGAGATCGTGTGTTGTATTTTGACACAGAAAGTTGCATCTGCATCAATCATCTGGGTCAACAGTACCCAAAATCGAAGGAGACCGTTTAGGAGCCTGGACGGACGAGCATCCCGACGACAAGATTCTAAGTTTTGCAAGTGGCGGTCCCGTAAATTGCGGTACGAATACCGAGACCCACAAGGAGAAGTGCACACCGAGTGTAAAGTGAATGGATTGACTCTCAATTATCGCACTAGTCGACTGGTGAACTTTGGCATGTTGAAAGAAGCCTTGCAGTCTGGACAGGATGGAAATTTTAAAGTGACCACCCACGAACCCCACAAAATTGTACGTTTACCTACACACCAAATCATCTATCAAATCGTGTACCAGAAGCGAGTACGGCTTCCCAACCACTTCACTTTACCGTACGGTCACGCCGATATTGGTCAGCATATAAAAAGGGACAACGTCCAAGACCGATAGTTCATTGTCACTACCAAGACAAAGTGAGAAAAATGAATCCTTTCACACAGCAACTATCGAGCGTAAGACTCAAGTCCAACGAGAAGCTTGAGTACGATGCTGTGCCTTGCGATGGCAGGGATGCCGTACACTATGACCTCAGCGATTCAGTACCACATCATGGGAACTTTGCCACGACTACCACTATACCTACCATGGAAAGTGATGATGTGCGTGTCAAACCTGACGGATGCGAAAGCGATGCCACTCGTTATCGTACTCCTTTTCACTTTGCTAGTTTTTATGGTAGATGTCATCATTTTGAAACCATGCGGCTACCACCCTACGGATATCATCCAAAACTGAGCAAACTCATCCATATTTCACCGTACCCTCATCGAAATGAATATATGAAAGACGAATATTCGTTCCCTGTGAAACTGCCTGAATACTGTGACTTTGAAAGTCGATTCCAAAATTTCCGAGGAAAATGGACTAAATATCTGGGAGGACCTACCCCGGAAGAATTAGCTACAGTCGGATTTATCTACTTGGGCGAAGGGGATAAAGTCAAGTGCTTCAGTTGCGGTGTGTCACTTCACGAGTGGGAGAAGAAAGATTGCGCTTACCTGGAATATGCTCGATGGTCTCCTGATTGTCACTACCTACCTTTAGTGGGACCTCGTCATTGAAGTGGCATACCATGTTGTTTAAGAAACCAGCTTGGCTAGGAGTCAAACGTTGGACAACACCTAGACAAGTATTTAAACCCCATTTAAAAAATAATATTCAAAGATTACCAAACGAATTGTAAGAGAAGATCTAGAAGGACATTTGGCAGGGACTTGTCAGAGGAAAATCTCAATGGGTGACTGAGGAACTTTTATGTCGGGAAATTCACAAGAGGAAATTGACAAAAGTCAACAAACAAGTCAGATTTCTTTGGATCAAGTGTGCGTTCATCCGACTATTCCGCTTCAGACCATTTACATTAGAAGATTTTAATGACATTCTTGACCGTTTCCTGGAATGGCAGTGGTCAGAAATTACTCACTACATCCGTTACTATCGCTCTAGGAGAAGTGTTTGACTAACGTGGTCATGGATACTTTACAAGAGAACATTCGTGGTTTGCCTGTGAAGTTGAGAGAACGCATTTACCGAGAGTTGGTGAAAATGCAAGTGAAACGCAAAGAACAATTGCATCCGTTACGTCACCGATGTTGGAATCAATGGTATCTGAATGGTGTAAGAGGACTGATCCATTTCAAAGCGTTCTATTGGTTACACATTGATGAATCGCGTGAAATTCATAAAATTTTGGATGCCACTCATTCAACTTACAAGGTGATTCTAATACACCGAATTCCAACGGACGAGTTAGAGGATTACAACAAATCTTTACAAGAACTTTTCTTTTTAGTTCAAGAGGAAACTTCTGTGCGACATGTGGTGTGTGAGTTAGTGACTAAACAGTTTTGATGCGGTAGTGGAAAAAAACCGATACTGTTAAAAAAGTACACTTATTACCTTACACCAAAGAGGGTATAAAAACGGACTACCATGCCACGACATTTATCATTCGTCATACAACAGATTCTGTGGAAGGAAATCAGTGACAATATTCAAACGGTGGAGGATTACAATCGCATTTTAAAAGAACTGTGTCCATTGAATTGGGGTCGACGTGTAGTGTGTGTCTTAGTGACATGCTTTCTGGGATTTCGTTTACCGTCCGATTCCTTGTGTACTCTATTCGAACAGTACATATCACTCAAAAAACATGAAAGTGATCCCTTTAAATGTACACGAGAGACTCATTCTGTTAAAAGCTTTGCACTTTCATCTCGATACTTCTCGACCTCTACAGGAAAGAAAGATTCGTCAACTTTTAGGTACTGAAGATATGTACGATGATGTGTGTGTAGCTTGTAACTTGCACCCTCACTGGAAAGATGTACGTAACTGGAAAAGTTGGGGTTTCGAGGCTTAGACAAAAGAAGTGGCACACTTTTCCCAAGATTTGCCATCCAAAAAAAAATTAAAACGTTCAGTGAAAAAAGTAACTTTTAAACCTGTTTTAGTGACAGTGCCAGAAGAAAAAGTAGAACCACTCCCTTCAGGACACGACAGGACCGTCATCGACATCCCCGAAAGACCATTCCGGGAGGACACTTGTGTGACTGTGCCAAGGAGTGTAGATACTCTAAGAACATTACACACTGTGCCTACGATTCCACATCCTGATCACCAAAAATGTTGTACACAGACTTGTTTATATTCCACTATGATCGTTTTGATGTCTTTTATTCATGTACTTAACCAATTGGCTTTTCTGTATTTTTGTCTTTCGTGTTATTCACTTTTAAAGATGGCAATAAACGTGTCCTGCAAAAAGTATAAAAACTCTTGTCTTGTCTGTCTTCCTGTCCAAAGTGACATTCCCTACAGTACTATGGCTAACTCTACTGTTTCTGCTCTCTCTTCCTCCACTTTCAAAGTCATTGGCGACTACTTAGATCGTGCTAGTTGGGAGGCCTTGTATCTTCGACATCCCTTTAACATGCTCATTGCCGGACCTAGCGGTTCAGGCGAAACCGAATTTGTCAAACGTTTGATCCAACATAAACATTATTTGATCGATCGTCCACCTCAATGAATAATGTGATGTTACAAAGAGTGGCAATCGGCGTACATCCTTCTGCGAGAAAGTCAAGGCGATTCCATCGTCTTTGTGGAATGCATTCATAGCGAAGACGACGGGATCGTGTCTGACCCTAGTCAAACCCATCTGGTCATCTTCGACGACATGTTAGGAGAAGACGACGAAGAAATTAAACTGTGGTTTACGCGCAAAGGGCATCATCGTTATGCCAGTGTCATTTACATCACTCAAAATTTGTTTCAACAAAGTACAGCCCATCACACCATTAGTCTCAATGCTCATTACGTGGTCTTGTTCAAAAGCCCTAGAGATAAGTCGCAAGTGCAAGTCTTAGCCAAACAGTTAGGAACGCCTTGGCTGACTCATGAGAATGACGATGCCACTCAAATTCCACACGCTTATTTACTCGTGGATTTAAAACCCACCCTCACCCCCGATTATTTGCTATTTCGTACCCATGGGTTTCGCCACTAGTGCCAAGACGGAGGGCCTGTCGTGTTCACGTCCCCGTCGTCGACTTAACAACAACAACAACCAAAAAAGTCTATAAAAACCTCGGTCACTTGGGGTCTGTCTCACACATCGTCAACATGACGTCCCTTCAGCCTCATCTCCCCATCAAATTGACTCGTGCCTTGTACGGCATAAGTCGCGACAAAATCCACAAATACGTGCTCGTGTCTTAGAAGCTAGTCTCACAGAAGTCTTACGATGGTTTACGGTGACAACACGTCAATTACTGCAAGGCATCATTCACATTCCACATCAAATCAAACTTTTTTTTTTTTTGAGAGAGAAACAACGTAGCTTTGACGCAACTAGCCGATCCTCGCATCGACACGCAAACCAAAAAGCAAATCATTTTGAAACCTGGAGGTAGCGGTACTCTAGGAGGTGTCATCATTCGTTCCCTCTTAAAATGAAATCCCAATGCTCCCAACGTCCTACGCAAGAAAAAAGCCACTCCACAACGTACCCGGAAGAAAAACAAAAAGAGCAGCAGTGTCAAGACCAGGTCACAGCCTCAGAAAAAGAAAAAGAAAAGCCCACAGAAAACAACTTCTACTCGCAAGAGACGTACTCCCGCCAGGGCGCAACCTTACATTCGCAAACCACGACCTGCCACAACGGTGAGTGTGTCTCCAGTAGCCTCAGGTTCTTCCACTTCTCCGTTGCTGGTGATGCCTGACAAACCCGATTTGACACGTATCGTTCCTAATTTGATGAAACATTGGAAACCTGCGTCTCCAAAACTTCTCCTCCAGCGGTGACACCCTCCTCCTCATTAGCGACAGTAGCCGCTGCTCATAAAGTACCTGCTCCCAAAATCAAAGTCCAAGAGAGATCAGGCGTGTTAAAGAGTTTACTGGATTTGTCCAAGCAAGAACTGTCCTGACTGAGTCCGTTGCGAACCCCTCCACGAAGTGTGATGCTGCCATGAAAATGATACGACCAGCCGACAATTAGTGGCGTCGCATTCCTGTATAAAAAAACCTGAGGCAAACGATAGGGATCATTGATTTTGTGCTGCTGAATGACCAAAGATGTCACCTTAAAGAAGTCCACACCGTCACCATCGTCGTTCTCCTGTCCAAAAAGGAAAAGGAAAACGAAAAAGACAGTCACATCATCCGAAAAAACGCTTAGCCAAACATCAATGTCTGAAAAGACACCCTCGTCCAAAGAAAAGGGGAAGCCACCAAAGCGGAGAATTTTCTTATTAATGGATAAGTTAGTAGATAATTTCGCCAAAAAGATAGAGAACAAGCTCCAAAAAAATAAAATAAAAGGACGCATGTCGAGCCATGGACTTCGGTGTATTTTGTGCCCCAAAGATGTCCCCTCATCGTCGTTCTCCTGTCCAGAAAGGAAAAGGAAAAAGAAAAGGACAGTCACGTCATCCGAAAAAACGCTTAGCCAAACATCGACGTCTATCCGTGAAAAGACACACTCGTCCAAAAAAAAAGGAGAAGCCACCAAAGAGGAGGATTCTTTGGCGATTTTGGAAAACAAATTGTCACCTTTATGACGAAGCGAGAGTCCAGAAGAAGATAAAAGGCCGTGTGACAAGTCATCGACGTTAGTGCATTTTTTGGTGTGTACCCCGGAAATAACGAACCAACCAAGAAAGATGTCACCCACCAAAAGAGATCCTTCTTCTACCGCCAAAGGAAAGAAAAGGAAAGGACTGCCACCTCGTTTAGTCAAACATTGGGACATGTTGTCCATCCTGTCCAAAGCGCCTCCACCCATGCGAAAAAAAAGCTCATTCAAACCGCCTCCAAAGACGTCATCGATACCGTCAGCGAATGTTGTCTGAATGTCTTGAAAGCAACGATACCTTTGACTAAACACCAGAAAAAATGCTTTGCCAAACATTGACACGTTCTTCGCCAAATGGTCCAAAAGAAAATACCCATTCGTCAAAAGAATAAGATGTTGGTGCAACGCGGAGGATTTTTACCACTGATAGGACTTCTTACCAATGTAATAGCGAGACCTATGTTGGGTATGTTGGGAAAAATTTTACATGCCATAGCACCAATGTAAAAGGGTCAAGCAGATAAAAGGGACCACTGCAGTCAAAAGATCTCAGACGTGGTCCTTGAAATCCAATGGAAGGACGAAAACTGGCTTTAGTGCCTAACAAAAGATGGTTGGAATACCATCGTTAGCAGGAATAACGGACCCCACATTTACCTCCAAATCCTCATTAGACCGAGATGTTCCAGTTACAACACAAATTGCAATCATTGATGGATCGCGGCGATTTGTCAGAAGCGGAAAAATCGCAACGGTACGGTCAATTGTTGCAAGGACTGCATCCCTTTCACCAGAAAGCTTTAGACGGAACAGCTCTACCCACTCTGAAAGATTTTAAGACCCTGATGAAAAGTTCACCACCACCGCTATCCTCAGCGGTCAACACATATACAGCCCCACGGATGTCTGAGGAAGAAGGGGCAAGAGAAGTCTTTCAAAGACCGCCAGCACCTCCAATCCATAGTTAGATTGCAGCGTACTTGTTGACCCCTTCCCCTACACCCCAACGAGAAGAACTTGAAGCTTGGGTTAAAAAGACGATGTACACTTCACCTTCGACAGAATGTCAGAAAGAAAGAAGTGAAACCAGAAGTGAAAAAAGAAAAGAAGATCAAAACCATTCCAGTACCGCCACCACCACCACCACCACCACTACCTTCGACTTTTACTCCTGTGGCACATCTGACACGTAAAGCCGTTTCTAAACCACACCATCGTCCCATTCAGAGTACGATCACCAAAGAGTGGATCACTAATTTAAAAAATGGAGAAGATGTTAGCCAGCATTTACTACGATCCATCCCATCCTGCAGGTTACGGAGGAGTTCAGAAATTATATCGTGCTACCAAAACTCGACTGAAACGTGTCCGTTTACCTCATGTGCAACGCTGGTTACAAGAACAAGCCACGTACACCTTACACAAATCCATTCGACGAACATTTTCCAGAAGTCCCACCCGAGTGGAGGGTATTGATCATCAATGGCAAGCCGACTTAGCCGATGTCTCTCATTTGGCCACCTACAATCGTGGCTACAAATATTTGTTTTGTGTCATCGACGTCTTTTCCAAATTTGCCTGGGTCGTGCCATTGACTTCCAAATCGAGTAGTGAGTTAGTGCGAGCCCTCAAACTGGTGTTGAAACAAAGCGGGCGTCACCCTCTTCGATGGCAAACCGACAAAGGCAGCGAATTTCTGAATCAAGCTTTCCAAAAAGAATTGAAGAAACGTGACATTCGTTTTTTCATCACCGAGAATCCCAAAATCAAAGCCAGCATCGTGGAACGTTTTCAATGCACCTTGAAAGAACGCATGTGGAAATATTTTCCGCATCAACACACTCTCAAGTACATCGACGTCTTGCCACACCTGGTCAAAGTGTACAACCAATCTTACCATCGTAGCATCGGACGTGCCCCCCAAGAAGTAACTCCCGACAACGAAGTGACCGTCTTCGAGCGCAGGTTTGGTACGTCCCCGACAGTGACTATCCTCAAGGAAGGTGGAGTGTTGGTAGAAGGAGATTGGGTGCGCATTGGCCAAACCAAACGCACTTTCGACAAAGATTACTTACCCAACTGGACCACCGAATTGTTTCGTCTCACTGAACGTGTGCGTGGCCGCTACCCTCCCGTCTATAAATTGGAAGACATGAACGGGGAAGTGTT
The DNA here is from genome assembly GCA_016617855.1 of Megalonaias nervosa. Taxonomy (NCBI): domain Eukaryota; kingdom Metazoa; phylum Mollusca; class Bivalvia; order Unionida; family Unionidae; genus Megalonaias; species Megalonaias nervosa. The sequence goes on along the minus strand of JAECUM010093761.1, from coordinate 65,295 downwards.
AAAAGGAACATTTTACTTGCCCGAGTTACAACGTGTGACCAAAAAAGAAGACGACGTGTACGAGATCGAAAGCATTCTCGACAGAAGAACCCGAAAAGTGGGAAAACGACGTGTCAAAGAAGTCAAAGTACGTTGGAAATGATATTCGCCCAGTTTTGACTCTTGGATCGACGCATCGCAAATCATCGACTATAAAAAGAAATGACCATCATCCCCTTCAACACAGCCTCAGCTACTGCAGTGACCACTACTTCCCCCAGTTCTTCTCTGCAAGATTTACAAAAGTAACCCTTGTGGGTGTGGTGTGGAGAAAGTGTGCCTAAAACGCAAATCGTCTTTTTCTGCCAAATCTTTGTGGTGCATTGTGTCATCGGTGCTGCCATTGCCAATTTGAGTTTGAAACAAGGAGACAAACAATTGCGGACCATTTTACTCAGCAGTTGCATCGGATACCTTCTTCCCAATCCGTCTCTGAAACAAGAACTGGAGTCTTGCGTCAAACGTCAGTCCCCCTTCCAACAGTCACCATAAAAATCCTCTTTTAGACACACCTCTGACTTCCAGCGACCCCTCGAGCACTTGAACTCTGGAATCATGAACAACCAATTGTACTTAACGTTACCCAGTGACAGTTCCATGGAGGTGTTTTCCAATAACACCTTATGCTCTTACACAGATAATTACCTCAGGCCATCCAATTGGATCACAAAGCCCATCGGGAAGTGGATTTAGTGGAAATGATTCACCCTACACAAATCAAAAACATCATCGAAAATCAAAACACTTTTACGGTGGGAATTCATGACGAGCAAGTGCAACAAGCCTTGGATGAAAGCGCCAGTGTAGGTGACTCTATGAAATCACAAGACCCCAAAACTAAACGGACCACTTATCGGTTGAAAATTCCCTCAGGCTATTATTTTAGTGGTCAACATTTGGTGAACGCCATTGCTGACAGGTTCAATGGCGTGCTTGGTAAAACCTTTGAGAAAGCCAGAAAAAGTGTCACGATCGAATACCACAAAATAGCTCTTCGCCTACTAATCAAATGTTCAGAGGACAAAATATTGGCCATTACCTTTTGTCCTGAATTGTATGACACTTTGGGTTGAGACCCCAAGTTGATCAAGATTAGAAACGAAATAACAGCCTTTACCGGCAACGCGGATTTTGCGAAATAGTTTCGATTCCCTGGTGGGACACACCTCCGTACCGTTACTGCGTGTCATTCCTTTCAAAGTGGATTCTGCCACGAACGCTGACGAGGAAGGTGGAAACATCTATCACGTTCACCGCGAATTTGTACATCCTCACTATTTGCCCGTCAGTAAGTCGTATTTCGACACTGTCAACATTACTATAAAAGGAGATCTAGGACAAAATATTTCATTCACCAAAGGGAAAGTCACAGTGAAACTCCATTTTCGAAAACGATCACTCTAACCCATTGTCAGTCATGTATCCTGTGTACCAAGGAGTCGCTCGACAGCGAGGACATGGTTTAGGAGATATGCTGAAATCGGCCTTTCGTTCGGTGGCTCCCGTTTTGAAACCGATGATGACACCGGGATTGCACGCCTTGAAAGATGCAGTGTTGACGCAAGGTAAAGAATTTCTCCAAAATGTTATCATTGACAAACAAAACAACAAAGAAGCTTTCTTGAGAGCAAGCAAAAATGTCTTGCTTCAAACGGGCAAAGACATTTTGGGCCGACGTGAAACTCCTATAAATGCCCTGGGCGATGCCGAGTCAGGCAATCCTGCTTCCCTGACTCCACAGCAAGGACAAGGCAGAAAAAGACGACAAAAACACCCCTTCAGAGGGCTTCACACCCCTAGAGCAAGAAAGACTAAGAAAAGAAAAACCGTCCGAGAGTTAGACATTTTTGATTATTAAACAATCACAGAGAGAAAGATAGAAAATGATGCACCGAGAGGCTTGCGTCTGTTTCAAGGCGGAACTGGATCTGTTTGCCATGACACCCACCATGATGACGATGCAAGAATTCCAATGGGTCGAATTTCATCCCGTCTTCTCTTTGACGGATTCAGCTCCCATCGAGTTTGAAATCAAAGGACAGCCCGAAGATTACATCGATCTGAATAGCAGTTGCTTGTATCTAAAACTGAAAGTGATCAAAACCGACAACACCAACACGGGATACGATTCTAGAGTAGCTCTCGTCAACAATTTCATGCATTCCTTGTTCAGCGAAGTGGATTTGTACTTGAATAACAAACTGGTCAGCATTAGCATGGATACTTACCTTTACCGAGCGTACCTGGAAAATCTCTTGTCCTACGGAAAAGAGACCAAGAACACTCATCTGGATGCTTGCGTGGTATGGAAACCTGACACCTCAGGTGAAGACACGTTTAACGACACAGCCCTGACAGCCGATGACCATCCTCACAATGTGGGCTTTAACGACCGTCGAAGGAAAATCCTGCAATTTCGTAGTTTAGAACTGATGGATCGTTTCCATTTGGAAATGTGGTTGCAAGATAAGCATTTGCTGAACGGAGTGGATATTCGCCTGAGACTAAATCTAAGCAGATTTGCTTTCCATTTGATGGCTCATGCAACGAGTACAAAACCATCATCCAAGAAGCCAGACTTTACGTGCGCCGCGTAGAAGTTTTACCTAAAGCGGGAAACGAAATCAGCCAAACATTGAGCAGAACGACCACCAAGTATCCAATACGGCGCGTAGAAGTGAAAACGTTCACCATTGCTGCTGGACTCCGATCCAAGATCGAAGATCATCTGTTCCAAGGACAGTTACCCAAACATTTAATCGTTGGCATCGTCAGCAATGCAGCCCTTAAAGGAGCCCTCGATCAAAATCCTTTCCAGTTTAAGCACTACAGAGTGTCCAAGATCGAAGTCAGTCGCGATGGCAAGATCTTGTGTACCAGACCCTTCGAACCTAACTTTGCCCAGAAGAATTACCTGACATAGTACTTGTCCCTGTACGAAGCTACCGGGCAATTAGGATCCAACACCAGTCGCGGCATTTCGTACGAAGATTATGAAGGAGGTTACACTTTGTGGGCCTTTGATTTCACGCCAGACCAAGGCAACGACGAGGGACATTTCCACCCTATAAAATCCGGTCAACTGCGTGTGGAACTTCAGTTTGCAGAAGCTCTCACCGAGACGGTGAACGTCATCCTGTATGCCGAATTCGATAATACCATAGAAATCAGCAGTTTGAGAGAAGTCATTCTAGACTATTAGAAACTATGGAAGACAATTATCTCTCTTTGAACGGTAGAGACTCTTTGGAAATGGAATGGGAGGATAACGTGAAAGCAGAACCCGAAGACAAACATTGAGGACATAGTGGTCACGTCCAGATGGCAGGAACAAGAACAACATTTAGTGTCCTGTTTTGCTACACACCTGGCGGATAAAATTACGGAATTGACCAAGAAAGATTGCTTGGATGTCAAAACCATCATCCCAGTCAAAAAACAACACGATGAATCTCTGACGATGCGCCAAGAAGAAAAATTGGACGAGTGTCTGGACGATGCTTGGAGTCTCATCTCGGAAGAAGCAGTGTTGCATGAGTGGTATAAAGGTTTGCGTGATCATTCATGCCCTCCATTGACTACTCTAGAGATCTATCGCATCAAAGCTCTCTTAGTCCAGAGTACAGAGACGAAGCGATGAAAAGGACACTTGACAGAGATTTTCAAACAAAATGTCAGAATTGAATTGATGACTTATCATTACCTGTGAAAAAAGCAACAAAACAAAAAATGGATACCTAGGAACTTTATTACCTTTTGAACAACAGTTCGTACACTGTTTCTTGGAATCCTGTCGTGTGCACTAAAGATGAACTACTTCATCGCAAACCTCAAGACCATCAAGCTTATGTCATCAACAGTCATCTCCCAGGAACTCACTGGGCCGCCGTCTACTTCCCTCAAGTGGATTGTGTGGAGTATTTTGATTCGTATGGATTACCCCCTTTGGAAGACGACATCATCGACTTTATGAGAAGAAATGCCCAGACGACACGATTCAATAATATGAAATTACAAGGCACAGATTCCGTGGTGTGTGGACAATATTGTGTGTATTTTCTTAATTAACGCAGTCTTAGATATCCGTTAGAACATTTAGTGACTTATTTTGATCGTAACTCTTCTAGAAACGATGAGAAAGTAGATCGATGGTTTTGTGACCATTATGGTTATCTTTTGTCTTTAGCTAGAAAACGTAGTGTACATCAATGGCCTCATGACTTCCATCAGTGGAAATCTCACATGATTTCACAACGTTGTCAACCTTGTCAAAAAAGTTTGTTTAAGGCTATTGTTAATTGTTAGTAGTTAATTGTTTGTTGAATAAAAAAAAATGTTGTGTTTTGAAATAAATGTGTCTGTCGTTTGTTTTCAAAAAAAGACTGTGAATATATGGTCTTTGACTTCTCTCTATCCCTCACCATGATATTGGCTATCATAACGTTTCGATCCATCAAAAACCCTAGTAGGGATGTTTTCTATCGCGTTCGCGTTTGAACCATATAAATCGGGTCAGTCTCCAGTCTGGCCATCCATGGTTGACTCGTCCACCTATGAACATGCCTTCCAGACTATCCAAGCTGAACGAAGCTTACGTGAATTTACATCGTGTCAGGCTAAACCTGATACCGAAGCCTGAAGAGATAGAGAATGTCAGGATGTAAACAATAGCCCAAGACCTGGTATAAGAGGTCTTCAGAGAGGAAGTAAAAAAAGAACAAGAAGAATGGACAGAGAAGTACAGCCTTCAGAAGCAGAGAGAACAGCAGCTGCAGCAGCAACAGCAGCAGAAGGAACCATACAGAGGTTTTGTTGACTGTCGTGTAGACACCAAGGAGTTCTCCTTCTCTTTCCGGAGAAGCAGACCGTATCATGTAGGAACGCCTGCCGCCAGACGGGGACGCAATGGTAGACAGTAAAAAGATTGCCATCACTCACCGTCAACAAAAACAGCCCTTTTCAGGGCTACCCCAATACTCTAGAAAAGACATACTAATTCAATTGCCATAAAAATTGTGTGTTTATGTTTTAAAAAATAGAAGTGTGTCTATAAGCACTTCATTTCTTTTGTCAGTAAAATCGACACTTTGTTTCTCTGTCTTGTCCAACAGCGCATGTCTGTGTTTGTAAGTAAAAAAAGATCACCGTGAGTGTTTCTTTTAGGTCCCTGCGCTTGATGTAATAGTAACAGTGGTATTGTAGGTTTTGGTGTCAAGGGGATGTTTTCATTCACGTCAGTGCTCCACGGATATAAAGCGGAGCGCTCGTCAGTCTGGCTACCATTCATAGTCACACGGAGCAGCTGTAGAGAGCACACGTAGTGATGGAAGTCAGTACTGCAGAACAAAAAGACCGCATGGCGCCAAATTAGATGGCAGCGATTGCAGTAATACCCGTTCCAGCACTGAGGGCTATTAAGACACTCGGTAAACAGCAAGCGACAAATTGGAGTTTGCGAGCTGGAGCTAAGAGAACTACGCTTCTCCTAGTATGGGATAACAGCACAGGATTGGAATTAAATAACGACGAAACGGAGGTCTATGGACTTGTGAAGAAACGAAGCAAAAGAAATAGAAATGTGAGGAGGAAAGCAATGCAGGCTAGGGAGGCCAACCACTCGACTACTTCAGCTACAAGTCTTAACAAGACACCAGGACCCTTAGTGCCGTTACAAATACCCCAGAAGCAGTTATCCCATACTTCCACCCAGACGCGGCAGCAACACAGGAAGGACGTGGGCACCCAGACGGACTTCGCTACTTCGTCCGAAACCTCAGTACCTAAACAAGAAGACAAAGAAACTGAGAAAACTTCTCTCCACGAAGAAGAGCCCTTAAGGAGTGAGGAAGAGGAGGAAAGAAATATTAAACGAATGGCAGAACGCTACAAAAGACTAGGACTAGATGAGGCCATATGCGGCTACAAGAAAGCCTACAACTTCGCATGCGCAGTAAAATATATGGGCTGGAGAGTTCTGAAAATTAGAAAGCCCAGGCCACAACAATGGCTCTTTGGCGAAGGTGTACTCCACGACTACTACGATAGAGCGTACCGCAAGGCTCCACTTTCTACCCTTATCGATGCCGCCATAGAAATAGGTAAACTCTATTGTTTTGAGGCAATACCAGAGGGCACCTATGACGAACCACTTACAGCGGCCAAGATTTGTACCGAAGAGAGACGCCGGGAAACCTTCTTGCTGCCGATGTAACAGCCCTTTTAAGGGTTATCAATATTGCCATTTAGGAAGAGATTCAATTTTGGCTTGGAATCCCGAGTTGATTAAACTACCAAAACCTAATATGATCCTTTGGTCACCGGTCAAAATTATAATCTTTATATCTATACCTAATATTGACTTAAAAACAACATTTGTCGCTTAGACACATTGAAAAAAGAAATTTGTTAGGGAACTATTTCATGTACACTATTGTACTAGATATAATTAAATAGATAGGTGATAGGAAAAAAAAATCATAAAACTAAGAATTTGGATAATTACACAGGTGGCTAAGACAATATTGGCAATAGGGACTGTCCATTAGTACAACTGGACTGAATTTGACAAATAGGTGCGGCCTGACGTTTTGGGACAACATTGTTTGGTGCCCCCCCCCCCCGCCCTCTTTCCGCCTTTTCCTCTTCCAGACATTAAATTAACAAGTGCGACACTAGCACATAAACGCTGGGTTGTAGTGGCTCCATCAATTCCTTCAACCCAGAACAATCAAAAGGCTCGACAGTCGAGCATTAACTGGTCGCAAAAGTTCGTATAGATAGCGTAAGCGACTTTAATTTGTTTCATTCATTCAGTCTGGCTACACACGTTGACTCGACAACATTAAACATGAGTAGCAGAATCACAAAACGTTTAGAACTTCAAATGCACCTGGAGTAGGCCAGACGCCTCCTGGACGTGCTGGCCATGGAGACCGTTGCAGAAGCAGACCGGCTGAAAGAGTTCAGCCAGTACTACCACCTCAACCACAGCCACAGCCACAGCCACAACAATAACAGCAACATCGTCGACTCTGGCATAGAAGACAGAGGAAACAACAAGTGTTCACTATCCCACAAACAGAGGAGTTGGATAATCAAGCCACTCAACCTCCCTCTGCACTCCCAAGAGAAAGATTGAATTGGGAACAGGACTGGAGCAGACGTTGTGTCTGTGGGGCCAGACCTTTGAGATGTCACCATTAGCCAGGTGCATCTGAAGTTGGAAAGGAAAAACAGCCCTTCTCAGAGCTAACCAGATCTCTAGTAAAGAGAGACTATTCAAGTTGCCAATTTGTGTGAACGTAGAGTAGTGTGACTATAAACACTCGCTCATTTACTAATGAGGGTGTGTGTGTGTGTGTGTGTGTGTGTGTGTGTGTGTGTGTGTATGTGTGTGTGTGTGTGTGTGTGTGTGTGTGTGTTGCATTTGCGTGCGTTTGTGTGGTTAGTTGATATGGCATGTTTTTCTTCTCTTCCCGTTTGTGTGGATAGTAGAGTGTCTGTTTTTCTTCTCTTCCCGTCTGTGTGGATAGTAGAGTGTGTTATATTCGTTCGCGTCCGTTTGTGTGGATAGTATAGTATGTGTGTTTTTCTTCTCTTCCCGTTTGTGTGGATAGTAGATATGGTGAGTTTTATGCATTCGCGTACGTTTGTGTGGATAGTATATATGGTGTGTTTTATGCGTCCGCTATCGTTTGTGTGGATAGTAGGTATCGTGTGTTTTTTCTTCTCTTCCCATTTGTTTGGATGGTATAGTGTGTGTTATACGCGTTCGCTTTCGTTTGTGTGGATAGTATATATGGTGTGTTTTATGCGTTCGCGTACGTTTGTGTGGATAGTAAATATTGTTTGTTATAGACGTTCGCGTACGTTTGTGTGGATAGTAGATATGGTATGTTTTTCTTCTCTTCCCCTTTGTGTGGATAGTAAAGTGTGTGTTTTTCTTCTCTTCCCGTTTGTGTGGATAGTAGATATGATGTGTTTTATGCGTTCGCGTCCGTTTGTGTGGATAGTGGGTATCGTGTGTTTTCTTCTCTTCCTGTTTGTGTGGATAGTACAGTGTGTGTTATATCCGTTTGAGTTCGTTTGTGTGGATAGTATATATGGTGTTTTTTATTCGCTCTCATTCGTATGTGTGGATAGTAGATAATGGTGTGTTTTTCCTCTCTTCCCGTCTGTTTGGATCGTATAGTGTGTGTGTGTGTGTGTGTGTGTGTGTGTGTGTGTGTGTGTGTGTGTGTGTGTGTGTGTGTGTGTGTGTGTGTGTGTGTGTGTGTGTGTGTTGGTGTGTGTGTGTGTGTGTGTGTGTGTGTGTGTGTGTGTGTGTGTGTGTGTGTGTGTGTGTGTGTGTGTGTGTGTGTGTGTGTGTTATATGCGTTCGCGTTCGTTTGTGTGGATAGTATATATGAACTCAGTGTAAGGGATGTTTTGCTTCACGTCCGTGCTTGAAGTATATAAATCATAGCGCTCGTCATTGACGCCATTCAACGCTGAATATAAAAACTGGCAAGTAACATAGAGAGGATGTTGAGATTGCAGGAGGTGGTAGACACACTAGGCATGGTGGAGGAGATGCTAGTGAGAATGCAGTTTGGGTCTTACAGTCCCCACAGACTAAGTATAGAGATTAACAATTTAAAGAAAGGAAAGGACATCGTAAATGAGATGCTAAGAATAGAAAAGGAAGATATAGAAGACAAACAGAGGATGAGAGAATGGAATGAAAAAATTGAAAAGGAAGAAGAACATGAAAAAAGGAAGAAAAACAAAGAGGAGGAAGAGAAGGAAAAAGTGAAAATGGAAAAAAAGGGTAGGACCAAAGATAAGAAGTTGGGGAGGAAAAGAAGAAATTAGAAGAAGAAGAAGAAATCCAAAGGCCCATTTCAGGGCCACTTTCATATGCCTCGAAAAGATTTATTCTTTCTTGACTCAAAAAATTTTAGTCGGTTGTATAATTTATGTTTAACTCCCAAAAACATTATTCTCTTACCTAAAATTTTTTTAGCCGGTTGCATAATTTGGGTATGATAGATTGATGTTCATCAGTCTATGGTCGTGTTGTATAATCGTGTTGTATAAGTCTTTGTCTCTCTTGTATTTGTCCCTACCTAGAGTAGCTGCGCGTATTCAAGTCAGCCACTTACAACATTGTTGCAAGTGTCCAGTACCGTAACGTCATCCCACCTGTTCCATTCCTATTGTCTATAAACTCAATCTTGAGGCTATAGTGCCGGGACCCTTTTTTAACATAGAAGTCTACGCGAGGCTATAATGCCTGACCTGTGCCACTTGAGGCTATAAATCTTGAGGCTATAGTGCCGGGACCTGTTTTTAACATTACGGTCTACGTGAAGCTATATCGCCCCCGATTACTATTGATATATAATTTAACTGCCTGTGAGTTAGTTTTAAATTTCTTTCTTATTTTCTTTTTGTTTTATAGTATGTTATGGTAATGATGATTTTGTTCGCTGGATTTGACATTTCTCCGGAAAATTTAGTTCAGACCTGGTAAATAACCAATGTTGCTACATTGTATTTCCTAGCTGACCTAGTTACTGACTTTGATTCAGAATTGGTAAACAACTTTTTTTATTTCTTTCCTAGAGTGAAAATCATTGGTCGTAATCAAGGTCATATTTGGCTTGCGTATCAGTTCTCTGTAAACAGAATCAAATTTGTCCATGGAGGACGTGTTAATTGACATATGATGTTACTACGTTTCTCGAAAGAGAGTGATCACGTGACCCATCACGCGGTTCTGAATTGCGTTTTTAGTTCGGTTTAATACTCATATCTCATAGTGATTTTAGTAAGTTGTAAAAATCATACCTTCGGTCTCAAAGGTATTCCTGTTGTTGCCATTTGAATTGAGGTTTTTTTTTTATTTAAAATAATCTATTTTTATTGGAGACTTTACTTGTGCTCACCAAAATTCTTGGACAAAGACATTTACTGAAAATTATTTGGAATTCTAAAGCCTGAATTATATTCTTGGTGACTCAACAAGGAACTGTTGACACATCAACCCAAAACGGGTTATAGAGGACGTCATCGCCTTTCATCTTGGAACTTCATCGGGATTCGAACTTTGATTCAATTAAAACTTTTTAGTGATAAGACTTTAGTGTTTCAGAGGGCCACTAGTGAAACTGAAGCCACTGAAGAACCTGTCTGTTATTTCATTAAAAATGGAATCCTTACGAGAAAATGGAGACCTCCCGAGGTACCTGCTGGTGACGAGTGGTCAGTGAACTATCAGATTGTAGTTTCAAAATCTTACAGACAGGAAATACTTAGTCTGGCCCATTAAACTCCTCTGGCTGGTCATTTAGGGATTAATAAGACCTATCACAAGATCTTAACTCACTTTTATTGGCCAAAAATCAAAAGTGATGTTCGTGAATACTGCAGATCTTGTCATACTTGTCAAATGATAGGAAAACCCAATCAGAAGATACCTAAGGCTCATCAGCAACCTATTCCTACATTTGACGAACCATTTAGCAGAATAATGGTAGATTGCGTTGGACCCTTACCTAAGACCAAGTCAGGCAACCAATACTTGTTGACCATAATGTATGCGTCAGCAAGGTTCCCAGAGGCAATTCCTTTGAGGAATGTTGAAAACGAAACTATAGTAGCTTTGATAAAGTTTTTACTCAATTTGGCCTTCCCAAATCTGTCCAATCGGATCAAGGGTCAAATTTTATGTCTGGAATTTTCCAGCTATCTATGCATGAATTTGGCATTTAGCAATTCAAGTCAAAAATGAAGTTATAGTTTCACAGAACTTTAATGGAATGAACTTTTGAGTCTTGTAATAGAGTTCTCTCTCTCTCTCTTCTTCAAATTAGGTATTACGGCCCTTACAAAAATAGGAAGAAAATGAATGAGTTAAATTAAAATAATACTACTCTGATCTAAATAAATTAATGGAGCACCAGTATATTGAGAGAGATAGCCAAGAAAATCATGCAATTAATTTAGTTGTATCTGTCCCACTTACTGTGGATTTAAGTGAAGGAATTCAATCGGACACTACTAATGTTGGAGCGACAAATCTTCGAAATTTGGACATTATGAAAAATCTGGACCAGAAACTTTCACATTTGCAACAACAAGAAAGGAATGAACTTAAACAGTTATTATTTGAATATGAGCACTTATTTCCAGATGTTCTTACGAGGACAAACAAAATTTTTCATGACGTTGAAATTGTGAATTTGAAACCTGTAAAACGGTACCCATACAGGAAGAACTCACTCAAACAGGAATGCTTGAAAAAGGAAATTCAGTATTTGCTGGAGAATGATATTATAGAGCCCAGTAAAAGTGATTGGAGTTCACCATGTATACTTGTCCCGACACCAGATAAAACTTTCCGTATGTGCACTAATTATAGGAAGGTGAACAGTGTGACTAAAACAGAATCATTTCCATTACTAAGAATCGATGACTGCATTGATAAAATTGGAAATTCCAGGTATGTCACCAAATTTGACCTTCTGAAAGGATTTTGGCAAATTCCATTAACGGAAAGGGCAAAGGAAATTTCGGCATTCGTGACTCCAGATGGACTTTATCAATATAAAGTGATGCCGTTTTGTGATGAAGGATTCTCCAAGTACCTTTCAACGTCTGATGAATATGATTCTCTCTGCACTAGATTATTGTGATGCTTATATCGATGATGTCATCATCTACAACGACACCTGGAAAGAACATCTAGCAACAATTCGAAAATTCTTTGACAGACTCACTGATGCAAGTTTGATAATCAATTTATCCAAGAGTGAGTTCTACCGTGCTTGTGTAACATTTCTAGGACACGTTGTGGGACATGGACAAATTAAACCTATAGATGCTAAGATCAAGGCTATCTCTGATTTCCCTGTGCCTGTCAATAAGAAGCAACTGATGCGATTTTCGGGTATGGCTGGATACTATCGGAAATTCTGTTCCAATTTTTCTGATATTAAATTTATTTAGTAAGAAAAACAAATTTCTTTGGAATGAAAAATGTCAGGAGGCTTTTGACAAGTTAAAGGCAATACTTAAAAGTGCGCCGATTCTTACAGCTCTAAATTTTAGTCAACCATTTAAACTATCTCTTGGTGCAAGTGATGTTGGGGTTGGAGCAGTATTGATTCAAGAAGATGGAAATGGTGTTGATCATCCAGTGTGCTATTTCTCTAAGATATTAAATAAGCACCAAAGAAATTATTCAACAATCGAGAAGGAATGTTTGGCTTTAATATTGGCATTACAGCATTTTGAAGTATACCTTAGTTCATCTCTTTCTCCGATTGTTGTTTTTAATGATCACAACCCCCTTACTTTCATCGACAAGATGAAAAACAAAAATCAAAGATTATTAAGGTGGATTTTGTTGTTACAGGAATATAATCTTGACATCAGGCACATCAAGGGAAAAGACAATTAAATTGCAGATGCACTTTCCCGTGTATAAAAATAATATTTCATGTACACTTTGTATAATTCATGAGAGTTCTTCTCATGTAATTTTTTTTTACCTCATGTATAATTGACCTATGGCAAAAAGAAAGGTTTATTATATAAATCTTTCTTTTTCTTTATGGGAGGAAGTATTACATATATGTAATTTAATTGCTTGTGAATTAATTTTAAATTTCTTTTTCAGTTTATTTTTGTTTTATTGCATGTTATTGTAATGATGATTTTGTTCGCTGGATTTGACATTTCTCCGGAAACTTTAGTTCAGACCTGGTAAATAACCAATGTTGCTACATTGTATTTTAGCTGACCTAGTTACTGACTTTGATTCAGAATTGGTAAACAACTTTTTTTATTTCTTTCCTAGAGTGAAAATCATTGGTCGTAATCAAGGTCATATTTGGCTTGCGTGTCAGTTCTATGTAAACAGAATCGAATTTGTCCATGGAGGACGTGTTAATTGACATATGATGTTACTACGTTTCTCGAAAGAGAGTGATCACGTGACCCATCACGCGGTTCTGAATTGCGTTTTTAGTTCGGTTTAATACTCATATCTCATAGTGATTTTAGTCAGTTGTAAATCATACCTTCGGTCTCAAAGGTATTCCTGTTGTTGCCATTTGAATTGAGATTTTTTATTTAAAATAATTTATTTTCATTGGAGACTTAACTTGTGCTCACCAAAATTCTTGGACAAAGACATTTACTGAAAATTATTTGGAATTCCAAAGCCTGAATTATATTCTTGGTGACTCAACAAGGAACTGTTGACACATCAACCAAAAAAGCAGGTTATAGAGGACGTCATCGTCTTCCATCTTGGAACTTCATCGGGATTCGAACTTTGATTCAATTAGAACTTTTTAGTGATAGGACTTATATTTTTAAATTCTAGGATTAATTTTTGGATTAGACTCACAAACTGTAAGTCCTTTTTCATATTTGTACCTTGTTTTCTAGGGAAATAAATTATTCTGTTGAAATTTATCAAACTTGTTGACTTCACTCTTTTCTTTGTTACTCTGTACGAGTCTAGTCACGTAACAATATATGTATATGTATATGTATATCTATATATATATATATATATATATATATATATATATATATATATATATATATATATATATATATATATATATATATATATATATATATATATATATATATATATATATATATATATATATATATTGGGATCCCCCGTAAATTAATTACATTAATTACATTCAACAAGTGTGATGGAGGACATCTTTATTAGATGTTTTGCTTCCTATCCATGTTGGTTTGTTATGATCACGTGTATCTTCGAGGACATATATTCAAACAATTCTAGTACAATACGATATAGAATAGAATATAGAAAGAGTTTTGTGAACTGTCAAGGAGACGTTTTGTATTTATAAACTACTATACCTTTAATATAACTATTAGCTCTGAGGAAAATTGACAATACTGTTAGAAGCCAAAGGTATTTGCTTGACGGAGAGGTGTCAAACCCTGGCGCGATTCCGCTAGAAGTCATAAGTTTTTACCCCAAATTTCCAACGACTTTCGATACAACTTCATTTGTAAATTAGAAAGCCTGACGTGTCCATTCTATACATAAATTTTATTCTAATCAATTCAAGACCACAGATCTCTCAACTTTCCAAATATCTATCAATCGCAAATCTGCATGGTTTCTCTTCATCAACTTTCCGTACTGTCAGCAGTTCACGCCGTAGAAACTATACAACTATCCCCTAACACAGGGAGCTATTTTAACTACTCCACCTTAGGCCAGTCAATTCATGGTTTCGAGGCACATTACGCCAGTACAACTGCATCACATTTGTCACCATGGCGACATAAATGGTATCTGCCGAGTCCCTTCTTGTTGATTCCTCTGTGTAATTTAACGGTCTCCTACCGTAAATACTGCCACTGCAGTCACACCACCAATGTACACCAATAGGTTTTAATAGGGACTATGGGACGACAGGGAAACTCATGCTGCTCTGACCTGAATTCACTAAAAGTAAACCATGGCATCATGGAAACTCACTGAGACTTCACTGCATGACGTTTGCTCGTAGTAATTGGCTAATTATTTCGGGCCAAGGAATATTTCCATTGGACAGAGTTCCAATAATCATACAGGTAATCAGAAAACTCTAAGAATTCCTTAAAACGGGGCGCTAACACCAAATGCGCATACTCCAGATTTATTACAATACTTTGCACAAAGCAAATACAGGTACGGTAAAATAAGGACATGCTGTCAACAGCCCTATGTACAGCAAATAAATCATCTGTATAAAGGTTCTGTATAATTGCTGAATCTAAATTTGTTATATATGGCTTAATCTAGCTTTGTATAGAATCCCCTAAAAGACTTCATAGTTTTTTCCTGACGGGACAATGATATTTTATCAGATGTGCTTTCGAAATTAATAAGAACTAATTGACCAGGAATAATATATTGTTTCTGAACAGTATCAAATGACATATTGTCATTCTGTTGTTATCACCAATGCATGTGCGCTTAATGAATCATGTTTGTGATTCTTATAGTACTGTACTCAACGTCTTTCTACCGCTTTGAGATTAAGCGTTGTGATGCTAATTTGCATGGTATTGAAACTCCAATGTTTTGAAAAAGTCTATTGATTTATCTCCCTTCGATGAGCAAAGAATCAGTACTAACTATTCTCTGACTCATTGATAATTGTTGTTCATCATAATTTTCATCAATTCATCAAATGAGGAAATATTTATCGTCATTCCAAATTTTGTTTTTAAAATCTCCACTGTAAATTCGCTAGATTCCGGATTTTTTCATGTGTCATCTTTTATTGTACAGGAAGTAATCCATTACTATCAAGCTGTATTTCTTTTACAAAACAGCAGATTTTGTTTAATTAATATTTCGCCACTATACTATCTTGGTAACTGCTCCAGTCAACACCAAAACTATTTCTTGACAAAATAAATAGAGCTTTTGATCCAATACAAAATGTGATTCTATAGTCTGTTCTAGTCATTGTTTTAGGCGTACATCCAATATAAAATGTGATTCGTTAGTCTGTTCCGGTTATTGTTTTATACGTAGATCTAATACAAAATGTGATTCTATAGTTTTTTTTAGCCATTGTTTTTACGTAGATCCAACATAAAATGTGATTTTATAGTCTATAATAGTAATTGTTTAATAGGTAGTCGTCATTGTCTTGTTTGTGTCTCTTATAAATCTGTGGCACTGCAAAACCTGTATAAAAGAATCACCATGAAAACCAATATCGCTGAAGAACAAAATGGAAAGACTATGGGTACGACGGCAATGACCGAACATTGTCAATACATGAAACACTTTAACTTTTCAGCTAATAAAATCCATGGCTATTATCTACAGACACGTTTTGAGTAACACGAAACAATACGATAATCTTGTTCACAAGGCAACATTTAAATTGATTCTTTAAGTACAACATACTTCTATCGACGTTGGCTAAGCTGTCAGTAGTTCCATCAACAGCCGCGGATATTCATGGAATTGAAAAACTAATGATTCCGTTTTCACATATTTCACAATCGACAACCTGAAGTTAATAGCTACCACTCAACGCGTAAAAGGGAGATTAAATTTATATTATTGTTTTTTACTTTTGTTAATCAATCAGCTTTAACAATAGTCGATAGCACGCTTTTCAAGAAGCTCTTTTAAGTTAACATTTCTGTGTTAAGAAACCTAGGGCGCCCGCAGAAATTTTTTTCCCGGGAGAGGGGACATGTTATGGTCAGCCATTAAGTTTTACGGATGTAGGCCAGAGCATGTCTACAGGCGAAATGGGGTGGGGTGGGTGGGGTCAAGTGCCCCCTTCCCCCATTACCCCTATGTGCGGACGCACATGAGAGAAATGTAGACTGAAACAAAACATCTAACAACACAATCCGTCATGCTAATTCTAAATCTGCTAGTCTACAAAACACGCATAAAAAAAAAAATGCTTTTTATCTTTGCAAATGTTCCATAGCTGAGAATATATATTGACGAAGTTGTCAAGTGGATCATTCGGTTTTCATTTATTATCTCGCCTTTGACAACCATAATCCTTTCCCTAACACATTTGTCATCCATTTAGTGTTGTTGCGGAAACGAAACTTTACCACTGGGCAAAAAGCTTTGAATCTATGACGCAGAATGAACACTTCTGGCGCAAAGAACATTTATAGTGCTGTTTCCAAGAGCAAGCCAAAGCAACTTTGGATAACATTTGCAAACCAGAATTGCAGAGCCTGACAATCGTGACAAGACGACATGTTCTTCACATCTATTTACATCACTGCCGTTGCAATTCAGTCATAATGCGTATCCCGCCTTTACGATGCCAAAGGACAAATGTATTAATATCAGGTTGAAAACAAATAACGATATTAAACATTATTCTTTTCTGAGAGTTCCAGCTGATCTGACTATCGCTTTTATTTCAAAGATGTTTGCTACCTTTTGCGTTCAGAGTCTAGTCTTTTTATGCGTAGATAGAATGTTCTAGAAGCTAACTTGTTTACAGTTTGAAGGGATTGTCCATTTAAAATGATCCTCATACATGGTCTGGTTATTGTGTCTTATGTCACGTAAAATTGCTATATGCAGGATGAGGTAAACATTATTCTTTTCTGTTTTAAATTTAGTATGTGGAATTATTTACTTCTGTTGTGTTGTATTTAATTTGAAAGGAATAAAATATGTAAATTACTTACTGAAATTTAAAAGAAATTGCTCATTGAGATTTTGGACAAAAACATTACTTTGGGATTAATATGAATCATTCAAAGACATTCTAGATTATGTCATTGTGATACATTAATACTATTGGTAAATTAGCACATCTAAGACTATTGATATATTAGCTCATTCAATCTTGGAATTCATTCGGAACATTCTAAGCTTTCTGAGTTGTAATAGAACGTTTAGGATTATTTGGGATTTCATTCATAATACTGTAAGTTCCTCTTAAATCTTTATTTGGTAACTTAGAGAAATAAATTATTTGTTAATTTTACCAAATTTGTTGGTTTCGCTTCTTTCTGTTACTTAGTTTAAGACCTTAGAGTCGAAACATATACCCATTTAATTTTACATGGCTGATCTGGAAGATGTTCAGTCTGTGATTTTGTATCCCACACCTCGAAATTTGATCTGGAAGATGTTCCGTCTGTGATTTTGTATCCCACACCTCAGATTTCGGTATCTCACACCCAGCCTGAAAATACTTTTACAACTTTAAATAATCACTAAAAGTCAGCTGATACAATATCGGAAATCATTTATTGCCATAAATGTTTAACTATTGTGTGTATTTTAAAACATGTCTACACAGATACAGTTTTTAATTTTAAAACAAATTAGTCATGAGGAGGATGGAGTTTATACCATGTATCAGGTAAAAATGGTCCAGTTCGAAAGTGGTACCTAATATGGGTGTACCGTTACTATCTATGAAGAGTTTATGGGCATTTCACAGTAACTGTTGCAATGGAATCATAGTCGACGTTGACAACAATATTTTGGACAGAATGTTTGAATATCAGTTCACATATGAAGCTGGTCTGCAAAGGGACACCAAACTTGACAGACTGAGGAAGACTGCTTCGCTGCCGAATTGATTTTATTGAAAGTGTTTTTAAAATAAAACCGACACAGTGAGATGGACTCCGAGGGATGGTTAGAAATTTCCCCCTTGTTCTGAGAAAATGGAAATATACAGGTACCAACCTGGTGACTTAATGAAATCGAATGGTTGGTACTATGAACCAGTCATCTCAGAGCTAATGAGAGACCTTTGAGGGATGACAACTATGGCTGCAGCATTTTATCTTGAACTGAATTTACTACAAGCTGCAGAGTGTTTATATTCTCGGCACTATGACCTTAAACAAACAGATTTAACAAATCAAAGAACAGTACCTTCTCAATTGTTGATCTCGTTCCCAGATACAACTCTGAAAACTCAGAGAAAAGTACATTTGACAATGTAAAATATATCAAATACAAACACCACCAAATATCCATTTCAACTTAAGACTTTCAAAATATAGTCTCATGAATATTTTTCTTTTTTTATATTTGGAGCAAGTATAAGCGGAGGAACTTTCAATTTGTCAGTTTATGCCATTGATGATTCAAATTCGTGTATTAAATCTGTCGATAAAGGTATTAATTATTTGCAACACAAAGTTCGGTGCAGAATAGAGAACAGCGGCTTTATTGACTGAAATGTAGATGACATAAATCATCTCACAATAATGCTGAGACTTTATCATCTCTGGCACAAGCAGGGGGTTGATTGTATGTCTAGATTTCAAAATTGTTGATACGTTTGAAGTAAAAGACAGAAGAATATCATTTAATATTTTCTTCTTTAAAAATATCCAAATTATCATCAGAAATCTATACTAGTTGGCATGTTAGAAAGATATCGAAACATGGTTTTGTTTTAATTCTAAAACAAACAAAATTATACATAAATTTTCAGCTTAAATTCAAACGCAAAGAAAGCACAAAAATAAAGTTCGAAAATAATGTAAATTAATGCGCCTTCTGTATAATTGAATCATGTAATTAATGTCAGTATATCAACTCTACCCTGACATTTGCTTGGAAGTGGATTGTGTATAAAGTAAGTATAGTGTAACAAAACGGCTAAAGTGCTGGTCCAAATTCTGTGTTCTATTTCAGAAACACCAGTGATTGCAGTTTTAATCGATTCATATATCCCATAAGAAAGAATGCTAAAATCCAAATCTCAAATGTAAACCACTGCACAACGTCTATTCTGGCCATTATCTTTCACAAATCTCCAAATCTATTTCTTTAAGGATACATTAAAAAATTAAACGAATGTGTGAATCGAAAAGGATATGTAATAAATATAAAACCGCATATAACTTAAGTGTTTTGTTCCTAGTCGGGGGGAAAGAACTCGTTTAGTACGACCCAGGAATATACGTCTCGGTCTGACGACCTCGACATAATCCTACAACGTATCAGACTCGTTCTTTATGCTAAGTACAAGATACATCTGTATTTTTGTCTGTCGAATATATATCGAATGGCAATAACGTTAGGTACAGTCGGTATATCAAAATCAATATATACCAGTTGTCATGCATATCTGTATTATGTGTGTTAATTTTCATGATCATAGATTGTAAGGGTCATTTACTAAGTGACATATTAATTACTAATATTTTTATAGCTGTGGGTTTGTAGTTTAAGATGAGGTCATTTCGTTTCGTAAACATGTTATTGTGGCCTTTTGACCTATGAATCTGCAAGAAGAAATCATGCTGACAAGTTTATGGAAGCAGTTCAGGTCATGGGGTTCCCCCCATGGAAAAACGAGTAACCTAAGTTTGAATGGGTTAGCTGCTAAAGGACCTGGCCTTGTTTACAGTTAGAATGATTTAGAAATCTGCGTCTTAGATTTCATACAAGAGACACCTGATAATTAGTTATTCTAAACATAAACATCAGTGTCAGAGGAGTCACACAGTAGTACTGAATTAAATTGAGTAATTTAATGTATGTTTCTTAATTATTCATTGTATTACAAAGTGCTAAGACATCAGTATTTAGTAGTTGTTTTGAAATTAGGGTGAATTCATTTAAAGACATTTTGGATTATATCTTTTTGATACATCAAGATGTTTGGACCAGCAACACAATAGAGGGACTTCATTCTGTACACCACTGTAACCTATTT
This sequence comes from Megalonaias nervosa, assembly GCA_016617855.1. NCBI lineage: Eukaryota > Metazoa > Mollusca > Bivalvia > Unionida > Unionidae > Megalonaias > Megalonaias nervosa. Next base: position 45,028 of record JAECUM010093761.1, on the reverse strand, counting down.
GGAATACTCAATACTGTTTTCCTTGTGATATAACTTTTAGGACTATCTAGGATTTTATTCCCTATACTGTAAGTTATTTTTAATTTTTCACTTTTAGTATTAGAGAAATAAATTATTTGTTCACTTTTACAAAACTGGTTGATTTTCGCTCTTTTCTGTTACTTTGTTTAAGACCTTAGAGTCGTTACACAGTGCAGTTGTTCCGTTGTCGTTGAATGGGTCTTGTGCAGTATTAATATCAATGGTTCAAAACTCTTTGATGAAAACGTACATATAACAAAGTTTTAAAGCATGATAGGACAATACAATCTGCGATTAAGAAGTTGAACAGCATCGACGACATGATAAGCAAGGCAATCAGTAACAATGAAATATATGAATTTCACATCAGTCCATAATTAACGATAACGGATGTTATCGCAATAAGTGGCTGACGAATGGGACATGTGTGCTTCATCTAAGTGTACGAAAGACTACGGTTGATTAATATAGTCTGAGCACCCTGCACAGTTCTGTTACTTGAGGTTCATGGTTTTAATTTAAGTGAAAGACTTTCAAAGCGAATTAAAAATAAAATAATCGAAAGGGTCTGATGAGAAATGCCTTCTAATAACACGATGGTAATCTCAAGATCCCCTCCCAAAGGCCAACAGTCCTAGAAGTATGTTAGGCATCATCAAAACGAATGTCAAATCCAGCTGGATTTTACAAAATAGATTACTTGTAATTACTTTTCAAGGTTGATGATAAGATAATCATCTTAAAGAATTGCCACACTGCAACATCCTTCAGCCGTTTGACTTAGCAGAAGTGAGGACTTAGTAGAATGAGGACTTAGTAGAAATGATTAATTGGTATAAGTTAGGACTTAGTAGAAGTGAGGACGTGGGAATACGTGTAATGAGAAATAAAACGTGTTTATTGCCAAACAACTCAGATTTTGTATCTCTTTCTTAAGAAGGAATGTACATTAGCTAGTGTTGATTGAAGGAAATAAAATTGTTTAAAAATAAAAGTGATTTTGTTTCTAGACAAATGTGAGGGATACAGAGCGATCATTGTATTTATATCTGGCAATATTGTAGATGAAATATTTGTGGGTATGTCCATCCTTTTGACTAAATGAAGTAAAATATACGGGATACAAATTAACGCATAACCTTAATTTAAACCTAGTCTCACTCCAAAAAAAAACAACAAATAAATAAACATATCAAATACAATAACATGCCATTCTGTGTGTGAATGCAAAGCACATGGTGAATATACTATTTTATCGACAAATATATCAATTTAAAAAAGAAACGTTTCCTGAATTGATCATCGTTTCAATTTTAATACACTGAAATATATGAGAGCAGCATGTTATGTTGGACCGTATTCTTTTCGGGTCGCATTGCTGTCAGACACTGTCTTTGCACATTTTGCCACATTATCGTCACGTTCCTAAGCACGGGAAGCAAGGCCGATCATAATCAATTTGGCGATTGTAAAAACGATCTATTGACATGACGAGTTTTTCTTTAAGAATTAACAAGTACAATGGATGCAGATAAACAAATACAACCACAATGAAAATAAAAATTAAGAAACAAAGACTTGGAATGGCGAACGAGATAAAGATTCGTAATTGTTTTGTTTTTTTATTATTATTATTTTGTATCTTATTTAATAAAACTAAGATAATGGGTGTAAAATAAATATAAAAGATACAAGACAAAAGATACAAACTGAAATCAAAGCTTCAATGGGGGGGGGAGGCTTCATAAAAGATGTGTGCTGTTTGATTTGTACTTGTACAAATGTTTTGCATAAAAGAATGTTTTTGGAAATATAAATGGGGAGCTAAATATCAGCATAAAAACTGAACATGGAAAAGTTTTGATTTTCTTGGTCAGCCTTTGCCGTGATTTCGCCTGTAGCAAATAACTGTATCTAAATCAGAGTACATTTTATCCGAAGATACTCTTCATGATCTAGCAGAAGCAAAGCTTCAAATATATATCGTCCGAACAATGTACATCAATAGGTAATGCGACCGACGGTCTCTCACTTCGTGTCACGATAGACAGTAATTTCAACATTAACCGTTTCTCAAATGTACATGAGCCTGTTAAATTAACTGAAGAAGCTACAACTAATCTGTTGGTACAAAAGCGTGTTGATACACAATGAGTACAACCTTGAGGGATAATCATATTAAGGTACAAAACTATGGTTCTATTCTTGACATACTATAAACAAGAGCTCCACTTTCTGATGCGTGTCCATCATGTCACGTTTACTTAACTGATGCTTACACCGGGATATAACTAAGAGAAATCATGCTCTGTGGTTTAATATTTTAATTGATATGTTAGATGCAGTACAGCAGACGTTCTCTGATATGTAACAGGATGACATGTCATTCTTCCTTTATCCCCAACTTTATACTTAGGTCCAGCTAATCGTTTTTCCGATGATATTGACATCTGTATCACTCTACGTTTGTTTTCCAATTTCCATATCACCACAGTCCGAACAGCTGAATTACTTTATTAAGTCACATGAATTCCCCACCACCACCACCCCCTGACTAGATACGCGTAAACATTAGTTACAGAATTGAAAAGAGCGTGGTTTTTGTTTATGCAATCGGTATGGCAATACCATTTCAAAATTGTCTTTTAGAAGCAATGTCAGCTTCCCACCAGTTATTATGTGCAAATGACTGACCGTCTTTGAGTTCCTTATCAGCAAGTTTGAATATTAAAATCACATTGATATCATTTCTTGCGCAGAACCCGATGAAATACAATATCACTGTCATGTGCATTTTCAACAGAATTCAGCAAATTATGGAAGGTTATAACACTTAACACTGACACCGAATAAATCGAACGTAAACAGATCATGGAAATACATGTCTATACATGTGCGTTGTGTATTAAGAAATAAAATAGCGTATCGATAACTTTTATATGCCACTTCACCTACAGTGTACTTCCTTACGCTCAAAAAAGCAGTCACAACTTGCTTTTTCTTAAAGGTATATAATACAATTATAATCAGTATAATAGGTTCATCGAAGAAGCTGTGGATGTTCTTCATTAACGGAACACATTCAACGCTGTGTCTCCTGTAGTACACTAATACAGTTTTCGGTATTCCGACGGAGATTTTGTTTATATTATAGTCGATCATTTTGAACACCTTTATACATTTATATCTCTTTACAACAATCAAGTTGATTCCTTTACGTTTTCTCAGAAATGATAAATTCCAATGAGTCTGAAGAAATCTATACTTATAGTTAATATTACCCCATAGTTTTAGTAATTTACTTCATACCTTTATACATTTAAGCTGTAACTCTTTAAGTGTACCTTTTACAATAAATGGTTTCATTCCATAGTTTGAATATTCTATTTTATAGGGCAAACAGGAAAATGTGCATTTTTCTTGCAAACATATTGCCATCGGGAGCTGGTTGTTTCTTTCTAAATATAAAAATTACAACTGAGCAAGTTTGTTCATATCTTTTTTATTCTGAATATTCTCTGATCTAATACAAATTCTTGTAACAAGAGCTACCTTCACTAGAAACATGCTTGTACCACAATAGCTTCTATATTTTCTCGACTATTGACCAAGTATTTTGAGAACTAACTTATTTTTATTTTGAGTATTGGTTTCTCATAAAATTAATCAAGAAAAAGCATGTAACATTGTGTAAATATTGGCTCTTAAATCACGTAACACTGTATAAGGATTGCTTCATAAATCATGTAGCAATGTGCAAGCCTTGCCTCATAAAATCACGTAACACTGTGTAAGCATTGCCGCATAAAATAATGTAACACAGTGTAAGTTTTGTCTCAAAAAATCATGTAACACAGTGTAAACACTGCCTCATAAACCATGTAGCAATGTGCAAGCATTGCCTCATAAAATAAAGCAAAACTGTATAAGCATTGCCTCATAAAATTATGTTGTACAGTGTAAGCATTGCCTCATAATTTGTTGAGCAGTGTGTTGCCATTGCCTCATAAATCATATAGCACTGTATAAGCTTTGCCTCATAAATCATGTGGCACTGTGCAAACATTGCCTTATAAAATCATGTAACATTGTGCAAGTCATGCCTCATAAAATCATGTGGCACTGTGTAAGCATTGCCTTATAAATCATGTAGCAATATGAAAGCATGTCTTCATAAATCATGTAGCATGGCGTAAATAACGCCTCTTTAATCATGTAACACGTTTAAGCATTGCCACATAAATCATGTAGCACTGTGTAGGCATGGCTTCAGTAAATACTGCCTCATACAATCACGTGGCATTGTGTAAAAATTGCCTCATAAATCATGTAGCAGTGTGAAAGCATTGCCTCATAAATCATATAGTACTGTGTAAGCATTGTCTTATAAATCATGTATCACTGTAGAAATTGCCTCATAAATCAGTAGCATTGTCTTATAAATCATGTATCACTGTGTAGAAATTGCCTCTTTAATCAGTAGCATTGTGTAATCATTGTCTTATAAATCATGTATCACTGTGTAGAAATTGCCTCATAAATCAGTAACATTGTGTGAGCATTGTCTTACAAATCATGTATCACTGTGTAGAAATTGCCTCATAAATCATGTATCACTGTGTAGATATTGCCGCATAAATCAGTAGCACTGAGTAGAAATTGCCTCATAAATCGGTAGCATTGTGCAGTTAATTAAGTACTGGGAAAGCATTGTAAATACTTGATATGCCTTACCTCATAAAATCAAGGTATATATAACTTGAATTTGTGTTAATTTTGTCCGCGCTTGATATATTCATGCAATATGACCTTGACATTATTTCGGATACCATGTCAGGCACAAACTTGCCGTACATCCTAATTTCAGCTTATATCCGCTGTTAAGTAACGATCACTGTTGACTGGTGAATAATCAAAGATACAGCGTGCAGCATAGTGTTGGAAATAGTCACGTGATCACTGAACCGAAAATGAAAATGAAAACAACGTAAAGAGCGTGCACAATGCTGCAGGGATTACATTTACTCTGTTCCAGGGTAAACAACAGTAGTGCACAGCGCCACAGAACAGATTTAATGTATTTGGGGTGGGTGGGTATATTTTGATTCCCAGCATCACAAGTTTCACTCATGAGCAAGATCGTATATAACTGAGGACCACTCTTGAATTCTCATTAAAAAATACTCGGAAAACAGTCCGACGGGATATTTACTTTTCATCACACATTGCAAGAGCGAATTATATTTGTCAAAAAGGGTTCCGTAGCAGTTGTGGTGTCTCGTTATGATCTGGTTACGTTTAATATGACCAGATGCTAACGTTTATTTCCCAATACCCGTTTCATTTATATACACATAAAATCCCCGTCCTTTGCCTATCCAGTTAATACGCGATGCAACAACTATCTATGTTAAAGAAAACTGTTTTATGATGTTTGTGGCAAGCTAACCCAACGATGAAATGTTTCAAGTAATTGTTTCTGAAGTAAGAAGTTTAGAGCAATCTAATACTTTTAGATATTTTATTCGGATATTTTGCATATATATTCGGATTCTGTTAGATATTTATTCGGATCCGGTTAGATATATTATTCAGATCCTGTTAGATATTTATTCGGATCCGGTTAGATATATTATTCAGATCCTGTTGGTATTTATTCGGATATTCTTACATATATATTCGTATTGTGTTAGATATTTATTCGGATACTGTTAGATATTTTATTCGTATTACGTTAGATATTTATTCAGAGACTGTTATATGTATTACTCGGTTTCTGTTATATATTTTATTCGGATACTGTTAGATATTTTATTTGGATCCTGTTGTATGTTTTGTTTGGATTCTGCTAGATGTTTTGTTTGGATACTATAATTTATTTTATTCGGATACTGTTAGATATTTTATTGTATTCTCTTGACGCTTCCAGCATGATACTATACCGTATCCTCAGCAGTGCAAAATACAGATATAAACAGAGTAAACACAATGCACCAAAATATCATTGCACTGATACAAATTCAAATAAATAATATAAACATTAATGTTTCCATGTACACGTTGACAAAATGTTTAAATTTCAGCCAAAAGGGCTTTTTTATTTCATAAGAACTTTAAAAGCTATTGAGGACCTTGGGATTCTTCTCTGCGCATGTGTGTTGCACCATTGTAAAAAATATAAGCAACATCAGAGGTATTAATATTTATTTCGACCGTATCTGATTTGGAATTCTGACAAAATCTCTACCGGGCAGAATCTGATTTGGAATTCTGTTAAAATCTCTACCAGGCAGGATCTGAATTCAACTTCTCAACCAGCTTATCTAAAGGGAATTGGATTCCTTACAAGATCTCTATCAGACCGGATGTGAAGTGGAATTCTGACAAGATCTCTATCAGACCGGATGTGAAGTGAAATTCTGACAAAATCTCTATCAGACCGGATCTGAATTCGACTTCTCACAAGATCGCTACCAGCTTATCAAACGGGAATTGGATTCCTTACAAGATCTCTATCAGACCGGAGGTGAAGTGGAATTCTGACAAGATCTCTATCAGACCGGAGGTGATGTGGAATTCTGACAAGATCTCTATCAGACCGGATCTGAAATCGACTTCTCACAAGATCGCTACCAGCTTATCAAAAGGGGTGGGGGTTGTGGTGATGAATTTACTTGGACAACTGGTATTCTAATCATGATTGTCTTAGTTCATGATTAATATTACCAGTGGAGATAAATGGAAGTGAATATGATGTAAACCAATTCTTGAAAAAGATTATAATAAATATCAGAAAGAAGAAATGAGAGTGAATATATAAGCATATATGATAAATTATGGACGCATCTCATTCATATTCTCATTCTTATAATGTGATGGTGGTAGAGGCTCAGATGAATTGTATCCCATATAAGAAAAACAACACATAAATGACAAATTATAATTATAATATTATCACTTTAAAAAGTACCATTTAAAACTTGTTCCAACTTTAAATTTGAATCAGGTATATTTGCAATTTTTGTATGGTGGGGGTCAAGAAAACCAACAAAGAGAGAGGGATAACCCTTGGACGGGATATCTTTACAAAATATTTATAAATGTATAAAAATGGGCACAAGTGTAAACATGTACCGTAATCAGAAACGAGAATCTCGGGCATGTAGAAAGGAAACTAAAATGACCAACTATTTTTACAAAGAATTAATTTCCCACCACACCGACCACACCCTACTTTGGGCATTCTATATCAGTAGTCAGTATTTGCCGCCGGCCAAGATCAAGTTCATTCGGAATAGAATATATACAGTTCAATACTGGAAAGGCTCCAATCGGTCATCTTCGACCACAACGTATACACTATAGTTCATATCGTACTAATCGGTACGCATAACAAAACGTAACATTCTAAATTGTTAATTCTCCAGTGTTCAATCCAAGTTAAAACTTTCTTATGCATTCCACAATTTGTTAATCTTTACGATGAATTTGCAAAGACTGTTCAGCCGATTTATTGTGTAATTATGACGTACGTTTTAACACGTTGGACAAAGGTCGTATTACTTTACTGCAAACTTTGCTTTAGGTCCGTACTCTATTTGATGGTACCAAAGCATTGCAAATTTAATTTCAAAGTTTACGAAATATTGGCATTTATTCCAAGAATAACGTACGTCACGAGCTTCTTTATGTTAATAAGGATTGTAAATTATATAAAAAGCTTCATTAAAGAAACCACTGCAAAGATGGACATACTCGACAATTTAATCTGGCTGTGCGTACAATATTGGTCTCTTGGGACAATTCAGCAGAAATATTCTAACACACAAAGCTCTATGCAACAGAGACCCAGTCTTGAAAATACATACAACAATGTCACCATCTGGCAACTTGTAAAATAAGAAAATAATGTTCTTTTGCTGTAGTCTCTTGATTCCCTTTTTCAGAAGTTTGATAATAACCAAAGACATCTGAAAACTCCAACTCAAGCATCTGAAACACCAACTCAGGCATCTTAAACGACAACACAGTCATCAAACGATGTCATGTTGGCCTAAGTGTGTTCTTGATCGCCATTTAGAAGATTTGCTGATGAGCAAAATCCTCTAAAATTGAAAACCAGTCTAAAAAGTTCAGAGTGCACTGTCGCCATCTAGCAACAGTCACGGCTGGTGGTTGAGTGCTACTAATAAATTTCGCTTCAAATTGTCGCTATATAGTTTAAATTTACTTACAGCACATCCCACCAACACTAACATGGAGAAGGGTGTATCAAGATTTCAGTCAAAATAAAAGAATTTAACGACGGAGAGAGAGCGAGAGAGAGAGAGAGAGAGAGAGAGAGAGAGAGAGAGAGAGAGTAATGAGTGTAAGAGTACAGCAAAATTTTATTATACTTAAATATTCATTAAAAATGCATTAACACACACATTAAGCTTGGATAAAAAAATACTACATTGGAAAAACAATATAAAAAATTATTAACATGGAATAAACAACAAAATTTCATTAAAAAATAGAAGCTTTGTATCGGTTCTTTGACACTGCCATACTTCATATTTGTCTGAAGATTTTCATAAAAATCAATAATTATTTGATGTGTTTAAATTATTGGGACAATATAATAATTTACAGCAACAAGAAGCTTTTTAAAATAGCAAAAAATGCACAATAAGAACAAAAATCTGGTTGAAGTTGATTAACTGTTTTCTCTGACATGAATTGCAATTACAAATAAAATAATAATGTTAATATTTTCAATATTTTGCACACAATTACACACAATTCTATCACTTATATGATTATTGATTTAATCAGTTCAAATTACTTCAGTTATTCCGTGGCCTGGGGAGAAATGTATATAATGGTCGTCCATCTCTGTAATAGTAGGGAAGCAATGTGATTCGTCATGCAACAAAATCTCTCAAGAAGCAGATGAAATGATTCTGTCTTTGTTTGAATTAGACACAGCATTCCACTGTTGTAAATGAGAATTAAAACGGAATTGCTATCAGATCCGATACGTGCATTATTTTAAGAAAAATAGGATATATATTTAGTAGACTAGACATATCAACGACCAAGTAAAGGATGAACTATGTAAGATCAAGTGACGAGTTAAACAATTTTGTGAAAGCTCGAATCTGAGGAGGAACAGCCATTCGAAATGACAACGATATATTCGAGCTATTTACGAATATACTTAAAAAATATACTTCCTGTCTGACGCTTTTATGCCTAATTGTATCAATATTGTTTCGTCCAATCGCACATATTACTAAATGTATCAATATCGTTTAACCCAATAAAACATGTTGCTAAATGTATTTATTATGTTTTGCAGAATCACACATGTTGCTAAATATATCAATATGTCTCGCTCAATTAAACATGTTAATAAATGTATTGGTATGTTTTTCCTAATCAACCTTAACGCTAAACGCAGTGTCAAAATGTTACTATTTCAACGAAAGGAAATTGTTTTACTTAAATTAAATAACAGGAAATAAATCAACTTTTTTACATGAAAATCGTAAATTCAGGGGAATTAAAATTTGTTATTAGTCATCAGTGGTTGGAATATCAACATTTCGTACATATTCTGTTTCTCTAATATTGGCTGATGAATATGCTGTTTGGATATCATCAGCAAAACGTCTTGTAAGATTCTAAGATATTTCATTCGCATGCACAAGGGACAATCATGTCTGCTACTTCAGCGTATCAGCTAGAAGGGACTGTACAAATAGCACAGCTACACCAGCGTATAAGCGAGAAAGAACTGTACAACGAGTGCAATACGCTATCGTATAAGCGAGAAATGACTGCACAAAACAAGTTCCGATACACTAGTGTATAAGCGAGAACTGACTGTACAACGAGTGCCGCTATGCTAGTACGTAAGCGAGAAAGGACTTACAACGAGTACCGCTACGTTAGCGTAAACTGGTCAAAAGCTGTTTTCATATTTGACGTAAATTGACTGGCATATGTTTGAAAGATAATCTGGAAACAAGTTAATCAGGGGAGTGTCAACTACATAACATTTCTCTTTGTGTAAGAGACACTATTAATGGCCTTGAAGAAATCACACTCATAGTCCAAAGTATTCATTGCTCTACAAATTCTGTGATACATTTCTATCAAAAGATATACAGCCAGATCATTAGGAAAAAAATCAGTTTGATTCTTGTAAACAAAATATTTAGTAAGTAAGGGTTTTAAAAGTTATTTGAAAATAATCCTTACCAAGATTTTCTCCGCCTAATTTAATAAGGATGGCTGATAGTTTGAAGGGTCACCTTTTGAACCTTTCGTAGGTAAGGGTAAAACTACAGTTTTCTTGATATCGCTGGATAAATGTTCTCAGCGCAACAAAAGATTCAAAGATATACGTAAAGGGTTTACTACAGAAGGCAGTGCTCTTTGAATCAATGTGTGGCATATTTTGCCATGTAAACAATATCTTTTGACATTTTTTACATATCGGATAATTTCTCATTTGTCCGCACTTGTATTCGGGAAGTATCACATGTGATTCATGTACATTTGCAACTAAACCAAATTTTAACAAAATTATTAAAGCATTCAGCATTCTCATAATAGGAAAATATGACGGATAAGCAGCATCACTGTCATTAGAATGGTCGAGTGGTTTTATTGTGATGCATTCTTCAGGAGACGAATTAGACTTCAGTCATATCTGGCATTTGCAAAAAAGACTACCAGTGGTGTCATAAGTAATAATGAAGTCATCGTTCCAATTATGATGTAATCAAAGTTCGTACATGTTTTAACAGAAGTAATATGGAGGATGCAAATGACCGCCATATTTAGCCGCATATTTTGTACTGAAACAACATGGCGGATAGAGATCGCCATCTTGGATGTTAGGTTCATGGCTGGCAATTTCTCCGTTGGTACAGACACTTTTGATAAGAGCGCTGATACGTTCCCCAGGTCACAGTAAAGTCTTGGGTACTGTGGGTATCAAAACACTCCAGTAATTAAGTCTGTTGAGTAAAACACGATTGAGATCCAAACACTTTAATATTTAAGCCCGTTGTGTAAAACACGATTGGGATCAATACACGCATATTGAAGCCTGTTGTGTAAAACACGATTGGGATCAATACACGCATATTTAAGCCTGTTGTGTAAAACACGATTGGGATCAATACACGCATATTTAAGCCTGTTGTATAAAACACGATTGGGATCAATACACGCATATTTAAGCCTGTTGTGTAAACCACGATTGGGATCAATACACGCATATTTAAGCCTGTTGTGTAAAACACGATTGGGATTAATACACGCATATTTAAGCCTGTTGTGTAAAACACGATTGGGATCAATACACGCAACTAATTAAGCGTGTTGTGTAAAATACGACTTTGATCAACACACTCTGATAATTAAGCCTGTTGTGTAAAACACGATTGGGATCAACACATACATATATCTAAGCCTGTTGTTTCCAACACGATGCCTATTTTAAGCCAAATGTTTAATTCCGTTTTAGCAACATTTAAATGTTCCTTTCCGGACTTGAGCTAAGGTACGAAAACAAAAAAATGTTTTGCTCCAATCGAGCGAATATTGTAAAGTTTTACTCATATAGATCATTGGATTTAATTTAAGGTCATCTTACAATACCCATAGGAATAAAATAGTTAATGATCCAACGACATACATCTTCATTTAAACTGACATCCTTAGAAAGTATTAATCTGCAGCAACCACAGAGTCCTTTCCTTTCTCTTTTTTTAGACTGATATGAATGAAAGAGAATGCAAAAAAATTGACTTTATTTCTAAACGTTAGTTACCAAACTTAACTCTTATCTACAAAGGTTTGTCTTTTTGTTGAATGTTCTTCGTCTTGACAAAATGTTCAAAGTTCAAGCTTCCCTTCAAAAACTGCCATGAGAATCATAATGGTAATTCCTACAAACATTCCTATATTGTTGCATATAAACTCCAGTATTGGTTTATCCGTTGTCTTGTGAACCATCGTCGGAAGCTGGAAAAAATATGGACAACTTATTACTATTAAATTTTGAAAAATTTCCAAAATTGAACTCGTAGTCACTCTAATTTCCTAGACAACTGGGAAACAAAAAAGAAGCGTTTAAGAAATATAAAAGTTCTTGCATAGGATTGTGACATGAAAATTTACAATATTTTCATTATGAGGTATATTGTTATGCAATAAATGAACACAATATTACAATACTAATATAGTACTAATGTAATACTTATATAATGCTAATGTAACACTGATATAATGTTAATGTAGGTTTTCCGCCCCAGAATTTGCCATATGTAATTTAGCAACAAATTTGCTATAACCCAAGTGTTATAAAACCGGATCACCATGTGACCATAATACATAGACTAAGTACATAAATAAGAATTAGAGTGAATAGTATCGAGTGTCCCCCGAAATACTTTATGATTGTGTTGTTCACATTCTTCAATCGGTATTTAAGATTCGATATAAAATTGTTTGCTTTTGTTTTAAACTGGCGATGAAAAAATATTGAGGCTGATAGTAGGGGTGAGGGTGTGGAACAATCAATAATATATCTAACTAGCACAGATACGTACCATGTCTGCTAAAGAAATGTACAAAAACAGTCCAGCTGTAACAGCAAAAATCCAATTTCTGACCTCTGAATCTGTGGAAATGGCTAACCCAATGTATAGTCCAACCATAGCCGTCAGGGAAGACAGGAAATTGAATAACAATGCCTTCTTGAAAGACATACCGCTCGTTAGAAGTATGGCAAGGTCACCTGCAATTGGAGGATGAGAGATTTTCTTTGTTGTTTTGCGGAATAACACGACTATGAAGATTATATCATACCAAGACAACTACAGAAAAGTGCATTGCCCAAGGACATGCCGGGGCAACCAGGGCTATTTCATAGAGGAAATTAAGCCCGCTTGCTTCTTAACATGAGCACATTGCTTTAGCCTCTAAGGTACGGCTGCTTCTAAGAGAGAGAGAGAGAGAGAGAGAGAGAGAGAGAGAGAGAGAGAGCATTAAATATAGTGATTATATCCGTGGCATTATTGTTGAATAAATCAATAGAAGCCAGAAAATGGGGCAGGGGTATCGAAATTGGAACGCTGTTACCCCTTTATCTGGTATTTTTGTTTTCTCTTACGATATAGTTTCTGTAAGGAAATTTGATGCTCATGTGAAAGATTTACAAATATTTAATATCAGTAGGTTGTGCAAAACAGTACTTAATGACTACTGTTAAATATGACCTAGACATATATCACCATAAGTATAAATGGGGAAAAATAATGAGGAATGAGGATAAGAAGACGGAAGAAGAATAAGAGAAGGAGGAGGAATCAGAGGAGAAGAAGTACGATCACGTGAGGGAGAAAGAGGTTAAAGAGTAAAAATAAATAATAGGAAGGACGTACAGAGAGACATGCAGACATATTTAGACGGACATATTTACCCAGTTCATGCGGAAACTCGTGGCATATAATTGTGATACTAGTTGCCACACCCAGCATGATGCTCTGGGTGAAAGCCGCTCCAACAGCCAATCCATCAGCAAAGTTATGGATCCCATCGCCAAAAATCACCATGTAGACAACGGGAGGATATCGCCCTAGAAAAAACATTAAGAATGTAGGTACCAGTTACTTGATGAAACTTTTTTATCTGCAGTGATGTCCGAGTAATATTTAAGTTTACAGCGAGATCTGAGTAATATTTAATTTTACAGTGATATCCAAACAATATTTAATTTAGTAACATTTAATTGTACAGTGATGTCCGAGTAATATTGAATTGTACAGTGATATCCAAGTAACATTTAATTGTACAGTGATATCCGAGTAGCATTTAATTATACAGTGATGTCGGAGTAAAATTTAATTGTACAGTGATGTCCGAGTAACATTTAACTGTACAGAGATGTCTGAGTAATATTTAATTGTACAGTGATGTCCGAGTAACATTTAATTGTACAGTGATGTCCGAGTGAAATGTAATTGTAAAGTGATGTCCGAGTAACATTTAATTGTACAGTGATATCCGAGTAATATTTAATTGTACAATGGTGTTCGAGTAACATTTAATTGTACAGTGATATCCGAGAAATATTTAATTGTACAGTGATATCAGAGTAACATTTAATTGTACAGTGATGTCCGAGTGAAATGTAATGGTAAAATGATGCCCAAGCAACATTTAATTTTACAGTGATTTCTGAGAAACATTTAATTTTATGGTGATGTCTGAGTAACATTAAATTTTAGTGGTTTCTGAGAAACATTTAATTTTAAATCATTGTCGTCAGAAGATTTAATTTCATTTCTTAGTTTAAAGTGATATCTGATTTAATTTCATTTTTTTATTGAAAGTGACATCTGATATAATTTTATTTTTCTAATTTAAAGTTATATCTGATTAGATTTAATATTTTACATTTAAAGTGACACCTGATTTAATTTCATTTTTTAATTCAAATTGATATTTGATTTAATTGCATTTAATATTTTAAATTGATATCTGATTTAATTTCATTTTTTAATTATATTGAAATCTGATTTAATTGCATTTTTTTAAAATTTAAGATGATATCTGAGTAAAAGTAAATGCAACAAATTATTATTACATGCAAGGTGGTAGTACCTGATTTTCGAACGTAAGAATAAATAAACAAATTATTATTACATGCAAGGTGGTAGTACCTGATTTTCGAACGTAAGAATAAATAAACAAATTATTATTACATGCAAGGTGGTAGTACCTGATTTTCGAACGTAAGAATAAATAAACAAATTATTATTACATGCAAGGTGGTAGTACCTGATTTTCGAACGTAAGAATAAATAAACAAATTATTATTACATGCAAGGTGGTAGTACCTGATTTTCGAACGTAAGAATAAATAAACAAATTATTATTACATGCAAGGTGGTAGTACCTGATTTTCGAACGTAAGAATAAATAAACAAATTAATTGCACATCCTCCTTTATCTGCTGCTGTTTGTCTTATTTATAACTGAAATAAATGATAAATGCACGAATACATGTAAATTCAGAGTGACTTCATTTACAGTATCTGTTTATCCAAAAGTCTGGGATTGATATCCTGTAAGACCAACCTCATTTGTTTCCAGCGAACAAAAGATATCGAAACATCAATGGGTTTTCTTTTTTTTTTATAAAAATAAACAAAATTTTATAAAACCATATAAATGAAATCAAATAAATACTGTGACAGATGACACATAATACAAACTGGTACTCTGGGTCACACTAGTTATTCACTATACTCACTGAGTCGATCAGAATAAAATACACAGTAGGGTAAATGTATCAAATGGCCACACGTGCATACAAGTTTCAATCAGTTTTTCTTTTATACTTTTTAAAAATATTTTCCTGAAATCTTAACTTTAATACGAAGAGCAGAACAGAATTCCTCTGTAATTTATTTTTTTAAAGAAAGTCTGGTTTTGTTTCGTTTTGTTTTCTTTTCTTTATAAGATTATTTGTGGAGAAAATTCAGGAGGTTTTCACTTGGGCTTTGTTGTTAAAATAAGGTTAGGCAAACCTCAAAAAAATTGCCAACTGAGCAAAATGATATTTGGATGCCTTATTTCAAACGAAAATTAAAGTTTTGGCTTGTCACTAAAGAGATAAATAATTAATACAAAATATCCCCAAAGATTGTTTTCTTCTCTAAATTGAATTTTTGGATTCAAAACCCGGATTCAGTTTGGAAAATGGCAATTGTGTTCAGCATTGTTCTTTATTTCCTACTAGAACACAAACTACAAATAAACAAAACCATCAACAGTAGTCTATCCCAATGTACTTACCATGGTTTTCATCCACAGTAGAGAGATCGCCATGTGAATGACCATGACCAGATCCATCAGACATCTGTAGGGTGACAGCGGAGCCATTTCCGTTCTGGTTCAACATAAGTACAATTTAAATGAATGGATTAATCAATGAAGTATTACTTTTATTGTACGATCAACTTTACTCTGTGAAAAATGTAACTGATCAATACTGAATCATTGTAGAAATTGTGATACAGAAGAAGCCGTGATGACCTGATTCGCCTGATTTGAGTCCAGAAATGGTCACTGAGCTACAAAGTACATAGCTCTTTTGCATACAGCCTAGAATTGTTTCCCTTATGAACTGTAAATAATGATATGATACTACTTCTATATACTAATACTATTCATGGGTAATGACACTAATCATTTGTTCAGTCTATGTATTAGTACCTAATATATGGTGCCATCCAAAAGGTGTAAAGTTGACTTCAGATTATGTCTTTAGTCGTCAACTCTGAGCTGTTTTCACCTTGTACGCTCTGAGCCAAGGCTGCTTACGCTTTCTACATAAGCACAAAGGCAAAGTGTTTGTCGCTATGTTTTTGGGGGGGTTTTTTGGCTATGATTTTGTGACTTAAGGCCATTTTCACCACATGATAGGCTATACTTGGTGGCCAGTATGTATGATGGAGGAAGAACCGGAGAAGACCCACCAATCCACTGGAAGTTACTCACAAGCTTTCTCACATACCCACGTGGCTTCGACAGAGACTTGAATCCATATGGACAAAGTTTCTGTAAAGACTAGACAACCTGGGGTCCCCAATTTAAAGTAATGAGCTGCATAATGACAAAACATTTGGCAACATTTACTGCAGCGGTTGAAACGTTTGGCGATATTTATTTTCGTGACATCTTTCTGAGACTAATAAATCGACAAAACGTATCCAAAGCTAAAAACAAACAAGTAAATAAACAAACAAACAAGCATCCTACATTAATATTTGATGATGGCTAGGCGTTGGAGGGTCTTTGTTAACCCAATAAAAGAGTAAAGAGAAAAGGACATAAACATCTTTAAAGCCAGAGTCCATATGACCTAGAATATACAGGAAGTTTTCTTTTTTTCAATTGACAGGTCCGTAACTGTGAGATATCCAGAAATCGTTTGGACGACGTAATGTTGAAAGAAACTCCTGTATTATTCTTATCAGAAGTTGCTCTTGTAGTGCAAAATAGTTACAAATAGAAACTACGTTTTGACATACATGATCTTATCTGTTTAGTACAAAATACATGAAAGTATACGTGCGTGCCTGATAGTGAGCATATTGCTTTAGGACAGAGTTTCCATAAGGTTATGAGATGTTCATGATTAAGATATGAAAATGAATACTTAACCTGTTTACACAGCAAAAAGTATTTTAATTCTGTATTTTAATTATTACATGATTATTGCGAGAAGCGCTTTTATCACTGTCTGACACGACATAATAAGATTTGCGGTAAATCATCATATCACTGTCATGACGTCATGTGACGTGCATGAAAGTACATGAATTTTCCTAGGTTCGGAATGGTTCGTCCCAAGAATGAAGAAAATCTGTGAAGATTTAGGAACAAAAGCAGATATAAGGAACTTTAACCAAAGCCATAACGCAGATTTTCTTTGACAGTGACCTTAACCCCAACACCACAGGGGCAAGCGAGTATTTATGGAATGATTCGTCTTTGATTAATGGTGACTTATACCAAGTATGGTGAGAAACTATGAAACATATTGTAAAATAAAACTTCACTGAAACGTGATCAACGCCCCGCCATTACCGTTATAAACGTCACTTCTATGCCTCTCTTTCCACTAACGTTAACTGGACAACAAAACACTAACGGTCCTTTGTTGTGTAAAGTTGCAGTGTGAGCTATTAAATCAATGTGGGATTTACTGATTATTAAGCTTCATAACTACTTCAGCAGAATGTTCATCCAAATTATGGAAATACTGTTCATACCTTGGAAGACTTCCAGGGCAATGTGATATCAGTCTGCAGATCCGCATGGAATTCAACCTGCTTACTTCGCTGTTGTATAAAGTTTCATAAGAGAATAATTAGAACACAGAATGCAATAACATGGTAAGAAAGTCACTCATTGGCATACTCACATACATACATACATACATGTATACATACTTATGTGAAAGAAAATAGGTCATGTATGCATGTGTTCCAAAGCTTTCATTATATCTTACTCCATAAAATAGCCTCATGATTTAAACAAAAGTACAGCCAATATAGGAACCGCCTGTATTTGGGGACATCATGTCGACCTCATAGGTACCGCATGTTCATCGTAAGAACAATACAAATAACAAAGGAACAAAAAATACAATCAAACCTGATATAGAGATCATCATATTCCTATTGAGAACAATACTAACATAGTTCTAATTTTATGTGAAAAGACTTTTATTGGCACCATTCTGCGCATATTAGCACAATCAAGACTATAGGCACATAAACTCATTCAATATTGGAATATATATATTTGTATTCTATGGAAAAAATTATCTTCTGAATTTTACAAACTTGCTGGTTTTCGCTCTTTTCTGTTACTTAGTTTAGACCATAAAGTCGAAATACAATATACATATGGGTTCTGCAGGGCTTTGAGTATCTGAAACACTAGGAATATACAAACAAATCAGGGTTTGATGTGTTTTATAAATAACTGGAAAATTGTTATGACTCTATGGTCTTAAAGTAAGAGAAAAGAGCGAAAACCAACAAGTTTTTAAAATTCATCAAACAATTATCTCCCTAAAATACAAAATGAAAATGTAAAAAACTAACATTATTGCTAATTAAATCCCAAATAGTCATAGAATTCTTAACACAAGTCCATATGATTAAAGTTCTGAACAAACTTTAGTGGTATTCCCAAAACAATCCAACTCTGAAATGTTGATGTGCCCTGTGATGGCTTGAATACTAATGATGTGCCAACAGTCTTTTTTTTAAATCACAATTAATATCTAAGAATATATCGTTATTTAAATTTCACTATAAGTCCAAGTCTCTATTTACAAGAATATTATTTCATATGAGCACATTGTATTTCTAGTGAATAAATAATTTGAATGAATAAATTCCAGCACAAATGAAACACTGGATACAACAATAAGACTGAATTTTATTTTAGGTGTTATTGCAGGAACAAATACATGTTCCCGTAAACAAGATTTTATACTCTTTTACCAGACCTAGGTCACATTAAGCACAAAAAAACTATTACTAGTGGAGAAGGTTCCAAATGTTAGGTCTGTTACTAAAATTATAAAATAGAGCACGCTGAACACAATGACCTTAACTCAGACCAAGATAAATATGTATACTTCTATTAATAATGATCCTAATGTTAAACATGTACTCATACAAAAAATATTAGCTATGAATAAGTTGTTTACAGAATTTTTTAAAAAATCAATGATTTTGGTCTGGTACACAATGAACTAGATTTTGGACAAGGTCAGTCACAAAGTTACAATTTTACATAACCATCAGCGTATAAGGAAATAAAGAAAAAGTTAAGAAAAAAAAACTGGCAAGTAAAGAATGCAAATTAAATATACGTAACAAAATATGCAGTCAGGTTTGGGTATGTATTAGTAATCACAGGGATAGGCAATCAGGTTTGGGTGTGTATTAGTAAATATAAGGAATATGCAGTCAGATTTTGGTGTGTATCAGTAATCATAGGGAATATGCAGTCCGGTTTTTGGGAATGTGTTATTATTCATAGGGAATATGCAGTCAGGTTTTGGTGTGTATTAGTAATCATAGGGAATATGCAGTCAGGTTTAGGGTGTGTATTAATAATCATAGGGAATATGCAGTCAGGTTTAGGGTTTGTATTAATAATCACAGGGAATATGCAGTCAGGTTTAGGGTGTGTGTTAGTATTCATAGGGAATATGCAGTCAGGTTTAGGTGTGTATTAATAATCATAGGGAATATGCAGTCAGGTTTAGGGTTTGTATTAGTAATCATAGGGGGATATGCAGTCAGGTTTTGGTGTGTATTAGTAATCATAGGGAACATGCAGTCATGTTTTGGGCGTGTGTTAGTATTCATAGGGAATACGCAGTCAGGTTTTGGTGTGTATTAATAATCATAGGGAATATGCAGTGAGGTTTTGGTGTGTATTAATAATCATAGGGAATATGCAGTCAGGTTTAGGGTTTGTATTAGTAATCATAGGGAATATGCAGTCAGGTTCAGGGTTTGTATTAGTAATCATAGGGGAATATGCAGTCAGGTTTAGGGTATGTATTAATAATCATAGGGAATATGCAGTCAGGTTTAGGGTGTGTATTAATAATCATAGGGAATATGCAGTCAGGTTTTGGTGCATATTAGTAATCATAGGGAATATGCAGTCATGTTTTGGGCGTGTGTTAGTATTCATAGGGAATACACAGTCAGGTTGTGGTGTATATTATTAATCATAGGGAAATACGCAGGTTTAGGTGTGTATTAGCAATCATATGGAAACATATATTATTGCCTGACCGTGCTAAAGTGATAAAAAGTTCCAAGCAACTCTAGTGATATAAATATGGTTTAAGCAGAATCTCTCATTTTCATTGGTATCTAATTCTCTTATACTTACCCATTGTCGAACTATCAGCATCACGGACTCGAACACGTAGAATAACCAGATGCCTGAAAGACAGTGGTAAGAATCCGTTTGTTGCAAAATAACGAGTCATCCATTCCCTTCTTTTCTTAGGTTCTTGTGTGTGTGTATATGTGTGTGTGTGTGTGTGTGTGTGTGTGTGTGTGTGTGTGTGTGTGTGTGTGTGTGTGTGTGTGTGTGTGTGTGTGTGTGTGTGCACGCATGTCTGTGTGTGTGTGTGTGTGTGTGTGTGTGTGATGTAATCCTATATCAAACTGATAATTAATGTGGAATCCAGGGATAAGTGAATTCCTCTCTGTTTCATATATAAACTATGACTGTATACAGATCGTTATGGCAGGCAGGTTGGCTGGCTACCTCGATCTAACCAGGAAATGATAAAAAAAATAGTTATATTATTATTAATACAAGTGTAAGGTCTTTGTTGAAAATCAAATACATAATTGATGACATGATCAGAATATTTATCGGCTGTGAAAGATAGTAGGTTTTGTTTATGATACGTGTTTTGTGACGTCACGATATGTTATGTATGAAATACATACAAAGAATAAGTATTATGATAGAATTCGGTTTGGTTTGGTGTTTTACGGCACAGAAACGCAAGTAGGTGTGTGAATTGGAATTGGAGTACAGTGCTTGCCCATCGACACAGTACGATAGCCGACTAAGACCGATCCAGTGTTAGATTCAAAGTCGTACCAATTATGTGGCAAATCCAGAACATTAACCACCAAGATATCATGAATCCTACCTTTAGGAAACGCTTAGAGTCCACAAATCCTACCTTTAGGAAACGCTTGTAGTCCAAGAATCCTACCTTTAGGAAACACTTATAGTGCACGAATCCTACCTTTAGGAAATGCTTCTAGTCCACGAATCCTACCTTTAGGAACCGCCTGTAGTCCACAAATCCTACCTTTAGGAAACGCTTATAGTCCACGAATCCTACCTTTAAGAAACGCTTGTAGTCCATGAATCCTACCTTTAGGAAACGCTTATAGTGCACGAATCCTACCTTTAGGAAATGCTTATAGTCCACGAATCCTACCTTTAGGAACCGCTTGTAGTCCACAAATCCTACCTTTAGGAAACGCTTGTAGTCCACGAATCCTACCTTTAAGAAATGCTTGTAGTCCACGAATCCTACCTTTAGGAAATGCTTATAGTCCATGAATCCTAACTTTAGGAAACGCTTGTAGTCTTTTTCGCATACGGATAGGTGGGAGTTTGAAAACAAGACCATTGGAACTAAATGTTTATTAGAAAAGAAAGAAAATCGGAACTAAATACCACGTTGTTTGCATCCGAGAGAAATAGGATACATCAAGCTTGTTATGTCATGACCACTGAACGACCTGCAACCTAGAATTTATCATCAATACCTTGGGCAGGATAGTTGACTTAAAATACTTCTTTATAAGCCTCGGCAACATAGTACATTGGTCATTTAATCAGGAATGTATCAAACTGTTTAACTTTGTAATAACAATGCAATGGTAATTGTAAGAATGAGATATATTAGAAGGAACATAAGTTCAAAAAGTAAAGTTTTCAGCACTTCTTCTTCGTGGTTCTTGCAACCCGCAGTGACGTTGACAGATGCTAATCAAATTGAACGCATAAATCCCTGGAAGTACTTAATGCATGTCAAACCATCAACATTCAATGAGACACATTTCCTGTGTTAGGGATCCATGAGACATTTAGTGTGTTTTGGATCCACGAGAAATATTTGTATGTTTTGAATCGGTGAGACATAATACGTGTTTTGGATCCATTAGACATATAGCACATTTTGGATCAACGAGACATACTGCGTGTTTTGGATCAACTGACATATTGCGTGGTTTGGATCCACTAGACATAATTTCTATGTTTGGGATGCATGATATATATAGCATGCTTTGGATCCATGAGACATACTGCATGTTTTGGATCCATGAGACAGATTGAGCGTTTTGGATCCATGAGACATTCTGCTTATCCATGAGATATTTAGCACGTTTTGGATCCGCGAGACATACTACATGTTTTGGATCCACGAGACATATTGCGTGTTTTGAATCCACGAGACATATTGTCTATGTTGGGGATCCATGAGACATATAGCATGCTTTGGATCCACGAGACATACTGCGTATTTTGGATCCATGAGACGTATTGCGCGTTTTGGATCCACTGTGTTATTCAGCTTCTTTAAACTCCTTAAACATATTAGTAATTGGGAAGACATAATGATGCAGAAACACTGATCTGATAAACTTACCCTCAAAATAGTTTTGGTATGCTGTTTGTTTGAGATCCGATCTCACTTATTCCAGAAATATTAGAATTAGTGGAGACAGAAATGTCAGTGACTCATGTCTACCGTTTTAGACACTTGCATGTATTTCTCGGGTCTCTTGGATTAAAATCTGTTGAAGAGCTTTTGGGTGAACTGTACAATAATTTGACATCATTCAAATTTCAGTGTAATCTTATTACAATTGTCGCTATGTCGAATTACCTGACTTCATCGGCGGTATCAGTTATTCAGCAAATACTAAACAATAAATACAGATGGCCAGTAGCTTCTCGTGGGTCGGTGGTTCTTCCCGAGGTTTTCCATGGTTCTTCCTCCACCATTAATACTGGCCGCCATGTATAGCCTATCTTGTGCTGAAAAATGGCGTTAAACCCTATAACAACAACAACAACAACAACAATAAATACAGATGCAAATTTTTTCATTATAAATATATCGGTTGTTGTGAATATGTGATGGCTCAATCGCCCATGGATTTGTCACATTATTGTCACGTGATTGAGACTGATTTGTTGAACACGGTTGCTAAACTCTCCGCTTTTATTTGTGTGTCTTTGGTTCAACATAAACAACAAGGAAAATTATCTAAGCAATAGTAATTCTAAAATTGAAACATAACAATTATGCAAGGAAAAAAAATCATATATGTTACCTCCGCAAGCAACTAAACCATACCAGATATATGGTTCTACAACGATTCTGCCCTTGTTCCCATGATGATGTTGCTCGTCTTCATGATCATGTGCTCCAAAGACCTGCAAAATAAATTTAGTTTATCTATCTGCAAATTTTAACACATATAGATAAGCACAGAACGTATCTCGCTAATTACTATAACCGTTTCTTTCAAATCACTGTTTTTTTTGCCTTGAAAAAAGATATGGGTGATTGTCGGGGATTTTGACTGATGTGGTAAAAATGTAATGAAAACTGTGTTATCCAGAGGAAGAAATATGGAACATGTCATGAGTCATCAATAAAATAATGACATGAATTCCATTGTTATCGGCATATAACTTTATTATTATTATTATTATTATTATTATTATTATTATTAATTGCATATCTACATGTACGCAGTTTAAGTTATCCATTAAAATAGTCGAAAAGAAAGTGATTCAAGTTTGTGTACGCCTTGATCGTGTATCTAAAGGTAGTATAGTACACATTATAAATGCAGATATATATGTTTGGTATTTATCCGTGCACTGAAGTGCCCCAGATTGCCATCAGCGTAAAATGAGACCTGCTTTTTTGTATATTTGGTAAAATGAATCACTCAAACCCGTGCGAAGTATGACAGCATTCACCATCATGTATGAGTTTGCACAAAATGCACTTCTGAGTATGTTATAAACGCAGAAATACGGAAGAGGATTTTATCACTGGATCTGAGTTACCTGCCCTTGATTATACTGCTGATTCTGAGCTACCTGCCCATATACCTGTTTCAAGTCAAAGTTTAAAACCGTTCATTCTCATAAAATAGTTGCATATCATAAGCTATGTATGTAATGTGACTGCTAGAGTAGTTGGATTTACCTTAACATGCTTAATAACATTATTAAGAAGAAAGTCAATCTCCTAATCTACTGAATAGAAACTGAATAGCTTCCTTTATAGCCTGTTAGCACTAGGTCTGTTAGGTGTCATCTATAACACACGGAATAGCCCCACCCCCACCCCCACCCCCGTTATTGCCAGTTAGCATTAGGTCAGTTATGTGTCATCTATAACACACGGAATAGCCCCCCCCCCCGCTGTAGTTATAGCCAATTAGCACTAGAACGATGCTTTGTTACTTGTCATCTATAACACACGTCGCGAAATAAAGTAGGTTTAAAGACAAATGGTAGAAGATAACAGAAGGAAACAGTTTTTGCTTCATATCTTGTAATTTATACAAGAACAACACAATCTCACCCATCCACGTAATTGCTATTAGAGTCCCAGTCAGGAGAACTGGATGGACAGACAGATAACAGATAGAAACATTTAAATTAATCAAGGAAAGATGTTTGAACATCAGATAGTACATCCAGACAAAAAGACTCATATATGTATCAAAAATATGCCTGAAATGCTACGGTCTGGCAGGAAAGTGAGGTTAATATTTGAATAGAAGGACAAATGAAGACAAAAATTAACAATACTGTGATTGATAAGTTACAAATGGCAAAATGCAGATTATGTTGGATTTTTTTTCCTTTTGCTATTTTGTTGGTTTTATCTGCACATTTAATACATTATTGGCATTATCATGACGGTAAGCTAAGTGCCTTAAGCACGAATCTGGTATGTCTGTAGTTTCCTAGGAATATCTTGAACAGTTTTAGATATTTTACACGAAAGTGTGTATAATGGATGGACAGACGGACAGATGGAAGCAGACGATATCTTGATCGGTATACTGAAGGGTAGGTCAGCGTGAACAATAGCGGGATTGATGTACAGCTGGACAAAGACATTACAAAATATTTAAATTTAATAATTTTAACAAGGCCAAAGACACATCTTAACTGCAAATCTCATCTGCATATAATGTGCCATAATGACATAGTAAATCAGGGCCTATAATTCAGTCCCAGAGGTTTACATTTCTAGTCCGGAAACAAAAGTGTTTGCTGAAAACAAATTGGAGTAACTGAATGGAACAATTATAAAAATATGAATTAAGCGATATTTTTCCACTATCAGAGGATTGAATTTTGCAAGCTGTATTTAACTTATCTGAGATTATATGGAAAGGCCACCCCCTCCCCATACAATGATGGAGTACTGGCGTCACATGGTTAGCTGTTTTGCGTAATTTTCAGACAAGTAGCTTGTTTTGCATAGTTTTCAGACAAAAGAAAATTACTTGTCATTTACCTCAGGTAATAAATGGATCAACGCATCTCCTGTTAATGTTCCTACAGCAAGCCCCACAAAAGTAGCCATTAGCACGCGATACAAGTTCTTTCCTGCACAAGGGATGATAAAGGCACCGCCAACTGAGCACACGCAGCACAGGAAATTACCGATAGTTCCATACCCATAACCTGAGAAACATAAAAATTCACATCATTGATAATTACTTGCAGAAGAGTTTCAAGGGAGGTAAAACAAAATTTAAAACGTTCAAGCAAGATCTCTTGGTGTTAATATATATTCTGATGACAGAATTGTTAGTGTGAAAGTTGACTATGATCAAACTACGTATTTTTCTTGTAGAATTCGGATGAAAAGAAAATATAAATTTTAGCTTCTACAAAATTAATACTAACAAACGTTGTCGCAAATTATAGCAGTTAATATTAGATTGATGCCAAAATGAAATTGTATTACGAGAATAGAACATGTTATCAGTACCTTGCATAAAAAAGACAAAAACAAAACAGAAAAAAACTTAACTCAACCTACAATGAAAGACAACATTTATTATTTTAATGAATCAGAAAATGAAAGTGAACGATCCTTCACTATATATAATCATGGAAAGGACCACAGATTCACTTGTACACTAACTGTACACTAATCACAGCGCTAATGTCTTTAATATGTGTGGGCAGACCTTCTGACATGTGTTGACGTCTTTTATATGTGTGGAATGATCTTCTAACACATGTTGACGTCTTCTATACGTGTGGGCCGAACTTTTGATATATGTTGATGTCTTTTATATGTGTGGCACTATCATCAGGCATATGTTGACGTCTTTTATATGTGTGGGATGATCTTCTGACACATGTTGACGTCTTTATGGGTTCTGACTTCTTTGTCTTTAACATTTTTTCTAAATTAAGTTTCATTTTCTTGAAATATGCTAATTCCCTCAGTCTAGTCAGTATGTCATACGATTACTGTATACGGCTGAGTATGCGTGAACATATTTGTACCTTTGCTTTAGTGTGTGTGTGTGTGTGTGTGTGAGAGACAGACAGAGGCAACCCACGTTCAGCATCTGTTGGCAGGCGCTTGTTAGATTGGCTGCTGTTTTGTTTCATCATGCAGGAACCTGAAATCTTCTGCTGTATAAGTGAGGGACAGATATCCCGAAACCTTTGCTCCGTTATCACCGAATTGGATGCAACATTAAAGATGGCTAACAGTTGGTCGCCAGTGTAGCAGCGATTATTCTAATGAAAAATGTGAAAAAACATACACATTGATTTCTGTTTTAAATAAGAAAGTATTCTAATAAAATACATGCACGATAAAGTATGGAGTTCGTCTGGGTCCCCTGTTGAGCAATATATATATATATATATATATATATATATTGTAACGGCCGAGTTAGGTCCTGATAATACTACACTGGAGTACGGCACCAAGGATGAGTATGCTTCTTATCAGCTGACTAAGGAGGGGAGAATGGAGTGAACTCGAACTCTTGATTTCTTTTCAACCGTAAGATAATATGATGATCCATTTATTTAGAAACATTGAATAAAGTCAGTTCATAACCATGACAGTCTTGTTGTTTTGTGCACTAAGCCAAAATACTATCAGTCCTGAGATACAGTATATGATAATTTCACAGGTTACACATTAGCACTATACTATTAGTTCATTATAGTATTATTTCTATTGATGAATGAAAATTATATACGAGTTACCATATCTGGATTTAGTTGCAATGAAGTTTACTACAGAAGAGAAAATATGACTTAACTGTAATATATGAAATGTAAAATCTGCAAGGAAAACACTTGCTTGACTTCACACTTCAACTATAGCCTAATACTTATTTGAAGTGAATTAATATAGATGGAAGTAAATTGGCTGTCAAGTCGGTGAGGAAAACACTCACAATGACTTAGACAACTAGTAAATTATAAAACAGAAATTTAAATAAATTATGTTTTTATAGATTGCTAGATTAATCAGGTATTGTTGAATTGAATATAGAATGTCAAGTCAGTGAGGAAAACACTCACAATGACTTGGACATTCTATTTCCCTAAGAACATTGTTGGACCTATAGTTTAAGAAAAGGAATTATATCTTTGTAATGTAGAGAAACTTCTCTGTATGTCTTTAGCTTCATAAAACTAATTAAATAAAGAAAAAAATAAATAAATAAATAAAAGTATTGATCTGTGAGGACAACACTCACTTGACCATGTAACTGAGGTTCAAATAACAAATGATATAACAATATCTAGTTTGCTTATAAAAAATAAATTAGAAATGATTAGAATGCATATAATTTGGAAGAGAGAAAGGAATTAAAACTAAAAGAAAATAAATTCCTTAAATATTGATTTGTGCTTAAATAAACTTTAACAAAAAAATTTATTTCCAGAATATTGCTTAAAGTTACATAACTCTATAATAAACTAAACAAAAAAAAATAAAAAAATTAAAAAAAATAAAACTCCCAATAACTGTGATGTACCTAGTTTGATTGCTGCTAGCTGACTGAACCCCCCCTACAAGCAGCCCACAAAGCCTTATATACTCCTGACAAAACCCACAGTGCCCACAACGCCCACAAAACCCACAGTTCTAACAAAACCCACAATGCCCACAAAACCCACAGCGCCCACAACGCCCACAAAACCCACAGTTCTAACAAAATCCACAACGCCCACAAAACCCGCAGCGCCCACAACGCCCACAAAACCCACAGTTCTAAAACCCACAATTTTTGTGGGTGTATTCAAACAAGCATAAGCTAGTATTGCATGTGTATATTTAGTCAATCTTCACAATGATCATTCATAGAAATTACCAATTTGATATTTTACACATTGTTACATTGCAATTGTATTGCCCCAAGAAAAGAAAAAAAATCAGTTTTGTAATTCGCGGCACATACCGTGTTATGCTGTTGCTTATCACAATGGTTCAGAAACTGTTATGCACTGTTACAATATTACCGAGGTAGACCGCATGACAGGGCAGTCAACATGTGTATGTACCAAAGAAATAAGGAAGAGAAAAGAAAAACCAAACTTAAATGCGATGATGTATACAAATGAATCATCAGGGGCTATAAACACATTGAGTATGTACCGTACAGTCTTAAACGGTTATCTAGAAATAGTCATTAATCAAATTATCAAGGATGCCAGCCGTCGGCATTGATACTCCCTATTTCCGCTAACTCAAAACATATAGACTATACCAGCTAACAGTTAATCGACGAAGTAGACAAAACAGAGGACCCTAGAAAATATTAATGTAAACTCATTTGAACAATTCACTGGTAATGCGCTAAAAACAATCGAGACTGAATTGGGTGGCTTGTATGGTGTTTACCGTATACAAGCATGCATACCTCACTCCCTAAATGCAGGTTATTACAATACCCTCTGCCAAGAGTGTTAGTGTCCTCACAACACTCTTAAAGTTTACACTGAAGGCACTTACATACACAAAGCTGATGCTTTAAATTTTATGGAAAGTACTGTAGTAACGGTACGAGCAATTGAAATGTAATTGTTATAAATTACACATCAAACTCACTATCTTCAACTTGAAGAACAAGAACATGGAATTAAATTACTGAAGTTAACTATGAACAATAGATATTGTAATTCAACATTAATATCATTAATATTTATAAATGTCTTAAACTCCAAGCCTACAAATGATACAGGTTTCAAGCGCAAGTACTAATGTTAACAATGAAATGTTTAAGAACAATGATACACTAATTTAGCTTGAGAGCAATTCTAGGTACAAGTTTTGTTTCCCTATTCTAACCATTATAAAGTATACATTGCACAGTAAGAAAAATTCAAAAACTTGAAGTATATGTGACAATACTACAATGAACTATTCAATGTTTGATACTGAACGGCATATAACTGTTAAAAGAAACAAACTGGCATACCTATTGTGATCATAGGAACCCATTTTAGAATGCACATTGCAGAAGAAATAAATGTATTTTACATTTGTATGAGGTAACTTATTTTGAAGTACTCAACTGTCCTTTAAACACCATGTGTGTAAAAATAAAACTCATGTTTACTATCCTGATGTCTACTGGTAAGCAAACCTGGAAGAGTTGAATATGTATATGAGGTAATAAATTTACTCACTGATGAATTGCTGTTAAAATTAAAGTTTACAATGTATGATATTTCAGAGTATGTTGAGCAGATCATTGGCAAACTTCCAAGTAGTGGGCCAAATCATTTATGATGCATGACATTTAAAATCAAATGTCAGCATAGTTTACAAAACAATATACCGGTATAAGCCAATAGAATGCAATGCATGACTAGAAAAAAACAAAATTAGCCATTGGGAGCACACAGTACAAACTGCATTTGCAATTTACATGATACTGCATAATGGTACTTGAATTTTCCAGAGAAAGAATTCCTAAAAAAGAATGCTAATAAATTTAACTACATAGTTTACCGGAAGCACATTTATTGCATGTCTGTACAGGCCAAAATACTTAATGTGGTTTGAAGTTTGGCGTGTGTCAACAGATAATGCATCATCCGTGGGGTGAGCCCAGAAAAGGTTATAATGAAGTCATAAGACTATGGACGTCCAATAACAAGGTAAAAAAAAAATTTTTTTTTTTCTTTTTTTCGTAGAACCCAATTTGTGTGGGTATGTGTTTTGGACTATTGCTATTTTAGTTGTGACCCTTTAAAAGCTAATATCATAGTGAGAATAATCAACTTCAATACCAAAAGGGACACCCATCATCCAAACAAAATGTCCTAATTGCAAGGCAGCCATTAAAATATTACAGCATAGATTACAACTTAAAATAAATATCACAGTGCCCTAATATGGGTGATGCCTGCGTTCCTCCCTAAGATTTTCTTTTCCCTGCTGTTCTCTCTCCTTCTATCACTCTTCTTGTTCTCCTTGTTATCTGTTCTCTCTTCATTCCTTCCCTTATCCTCCTTCAAGACTGGCTGGTTTCCAATAGTTTCAGCTGAATCTGTGAGGGTACGCACATTTATGGATTTTATTAAGTCATTGGTGATTTTCTGATATTGTTGAAAAGCCACCGTTTGTTCTTGTAATGCTTTTGTCACGTTGCTCAGGGCATCTAATGAAACGTCCAGAGCCCCTCTGACTGCCTGGGCAGCTAGACTTATTGATTGGTTCATGGCATCCACTGCAACTGTAAACTTTTCCACCAACCTCTGGCTGTTCTGTTTGTGTTCTTCACAACAGGTACATGTAGATGAGGCAGAACTTGACAGGCTCTTGGGTGATTTCACATGGTCACTTTTTGTCATAGGCTCTCTAACAGGAGATGGCATCACACTACAGGTAGGTGTTGGCTCACTAATATAGCTTGGTGTTACTTGTACATTGGATGGCATTTCCACCTCCCGGGTGGGGAATTCAGATAGAAAGGGGTCGTCCTCACAGTTCAGAAGGTTATTTAGAATATCTTCAGACTCTGCAGAGGTTTGCATAATAGATGTTGGTCCTTCACTACGGGTACTGGTTGGTGTGGCTTGAGTGTTCAAGTTTGCTGATGCCGACATGTGTATAAGCCCATGATTTTGGGAAACATTAGCAGCCATAGCAGTTGGCAATATGGTAATTAGAGGTTTGCAGAGAACTGCTGGTGCTGAGGTAGCTGCCAAAGCTTTACTGGTAACAGAACCTATCACTGTCAGGTTAAGCTGCATAATCACTGGTGACCCACCCTCTATCTTCATTCTACATCCTGACCTCTCTCTCCAAACCAGTTCCGACTCCTCTTTGTTTAAAATTAAAATATCCTCCTCTGTCCACTGGTAGGGTTCTGTGTTTTCTATTAAACTCAACTCCTCATATGCTTGATCAATACTCTGCCCCCTTTCCACTAATTTTCGCACAGCCACTTTATGGTCTGGATAGTGTCTGACATGACGCTCTAGGTACCTCTGCTGAGTGCATCGAAAGTTGTACAAACTGCAATAGCATGAAACTTTATCTAATGAGACATGGTGTTTGTAGAAATGGGCAACAATCCGTCCCTTTTCTCCGACCACTTCTTTCCCAAACCCTTTACATCTTAAGCACTGATAGGCACAGCCTCTTGTGTGGGTGTATTCCCTTATCTTTATAATCCTTGCAGCCATTCGTTGACAAAGGGGACTATTTCTGCAAGATACGCGTTTCACCATACAAATCAAGAGGACTTATTTTTTTTTTAAAAAAAAAAAAAATAATCTGCTATGCTGTCAATTTAATAGGCTGTCTGTGCCAATCTTTTGACCTTAATATTGTAATCACTGTTATTATTATTATTCTTGTTTTTCAACCCTGCTTAGTTTAAATTTATAGTCCTTGCACTAACTCTTTGAACTTGACATCATACTACTACTTCACAATCGGCTCTGTCAATACTTATGAACTGTGTCTTTAACAACTAATGTTCTTTCCCAGTTCTTGAATCCAGGACCACCATTTTGGAAGCCTTCATTGTCCATCTCGGGGGGGTTTTCACCTGTATATTTCTTCAGTTTGTTGTGATGAACAAGTTTTTCTCTCCCATATGGATCCAGCTGGATCAGGTAATTTAAACAACTTATTGTCCGCTTGACAACATATGGTCCATCATACATGTTCTGCAACTTTGGGGACACATCTATCTTCCTACTTCCTGCTATTAACCACACTAAATCTCCTGGCTGGTAAGTATACTGGGACACCTTGGCATCATACAATTCTTTCTGGCGTCTTGCTGCAGACTGTAAATGTTTTCTGGCAACTTGATGAGCATGATGCATCCTGTCTCTAATCAGATCAACATACTCACCATAACTTGTGAAATTTCCTCCTGTCTGGTTCCGCACATATCCAAATGCAAGTTCTGCAGGCAACCTTACTTCTCTTCCTAACATTAGTAAATTTGGTGTTAAACCTGTGGACTCGTGTGGTGTAGCTCGATAAGCAGCCGCTAAACAACCTAAGTGCAAATCCCAGTTCTCTTGCTCTCCCCTCAAATAGGCTTTGATCATCCTTAAAAGAGTATGGTTGAACCTCTCTACTAGTCCATTACATCTTGGATTTCTAACATTTGTTCTAGTTTTCCGTATTTCTAACATCTGGCACAACTTTGTGAAAATTTCACTTTCATAATTCTGACCTTGATCAGAATGTATGGTCAAAGAGCATCCAAATCTGCTAATAACCTACTCCAATATTTTCTGTGCACATGTTTCAGCAGTCTGGTCAGGTACTGCCAATATTTCGACCCATTTGGTAAAATGGTCAGTTGCAACCAAAATGTACTGGTTTCCCCTAGGTGTCAGAGGTAAAGGCCCCAAAGTATCTGTTGCCAACCTATCCAAGGGTGCTCCAACTGCCATATTACCCAATGGTGCTCTTGGATTCTTGTTGGGTTTCTTATTTGCAGCACAAATATCACATTTCATTACTCAGTTCTTAATATCTTCATGCATTTCATACCAGTAAAATCTTTGATGAGTTTTCTCACGTGTCTTCTTTATTCCTACGTGTCCAGATAACACTGAGTCATGCATCTGAAACATGATATCTTTCCTCAATACCCAAGGAACAATGAATTGTAAATGTTCTCCAGTGCCATCTTTCCTGATGAACTTCTTAAACAGAGCCCCATCCTGCAGTTCTAAGATATCCCATATTAACCAATAATGTTGTGTTGCTGGACTCAAAGCAGTAATTGCTGCACTTGACTTGTTTATTCTCTTGTTTTGCCTTCATGATAGGTCCTATATCTTCATCCTCTTCTTGTAGCTGTTGGAGTTTCATCATGCTGTAGTTTCCAGCTCAAGGTGCCCAACTGTCTAACTTATTCTTCTTTCTGCATTGAATTCTTTCTCCTCTTCAGGGACTAAATTTGTCTTTAAATCCTTTCTGTACTGAGCTCTGGTTTTCACAGTTCTTAAATTCTCACTCTCTTGTTATGTCCTGACAATGGGACCCTCTGCCTGATTGGAACCCATCACATGTTCTTCATCAATAAAGGTCAGGCTGTCAGCCACCTGAATGTCATCTGTAGTTTCTTCTAAATTAACTTTCTGAGGACCCTCTCCCTGCTTAGGACCTAGTCTGTTTGTTGCTGAGAAATATCCCATCATGTCGTCTTCTCGTTTCCTACATTTCCTGCATGGTCCACAGCGCAAAGGCTCCATCATATCAGCATCATCACAGTTGCAATCCTGTGGATTAGGACACCATTGCCATGCTTGGTGCCACGACGATATTCCACTGTAAAGTCATATGCTGATAGGATTTCAATCCATCTAGCTATCCATCCCTTCGGTTCTTTCAGTTTGAACAGCCAAACCAAAGCTTGATGGTCTGTCCTGATTCTGAAGGTTCTGCCCAAAAGGTATTGTCTAAAATACTCAACAAAATAACGCACTGCTAATAGTTCCCTGTCGGTTGCACAGTAGTTTATCTCTGCACGGTTTAAAGATCGACTGGCGAAGGCTATCACTCGTTCCTTCCCATTTTGGTATTGACTGAGAACAGCACCTAACCTCACATCACTGGCATCGGTGTCAAGAATAAACTCACAAGTAGATTAAGGATAAACCATGATATCTGGACTTGTAAGTGCTTTCTTTAGATGTTCAAATGCTTCCTCACATAATGGGGTCCACTGAAAAGATCTCCCCTTGCATGTCAGTTCCACCAAAGGGCGTACAATCTTGGAAAAAAAATTCACAAAATGGCGATAATAACTTCCATCCCTAATATTTGTCGTACCTCTGTTACATTTGTTGGTGTAGGCCACTCCAGTATTTTCATGATGTTCCTAGGGCAAGGTTTAACTCCTTCCTTGCTAACAATATGACCCAAAAATTCCACCTCATTCTGTAGTAAACGACATTTATCTGGCTTCAATTTTAATCCAGCATTTTGTATTCTTTGCAAAACTTCAAGTCGTGATGTGTTCCTCAAAGTTTTTTCCCCAAAACAATGATGTCATCAATGTAGATGAGACAGGTTTGCCATTGAAGTCCTTGAAGTACTAACTCAACTAGGCGTTGAAAAGTACCTGGGGCTCCAGCAAGTCCCATGGGCATGGTCTTGTATTCGAAGAGTCCATACTTGGTGACAAAAGCTGTCTTTGGAATGTCTTCACCCCTCATTGGGATTTGGTGATACCCTGAGGTAAGATCCAGTGTTGAGAAGGACTCTACTCCAGCGACTGCATCCAAGCAATCTTGCACATGGGGTAAAGGAAAAGCATCCTTAACAGTCAGTGCATTCAATCGTCTGTAATCAACGCAAGGTCTAACCTGGCCATTCTTCTTTCTAACCAGCACAATGGGTGATGCCCAAGGTGAAGTAGATTTCTGTATTACTCCTTTATCCTCCAGTTCTTGTACTGCTTTCTTTTCTTCTGCAGTGAAGGCCAGTGGCACTCGTCTTGGGGGTTGTTTGACTGGTTTTGCATCTTTAGTGTCAATGCTGTGCTCAATTAATGTTGTCAATCCTAAATCATTGTCATCTCTGAAAAATGTATTCGCAAACTTATTAAGTAAATCTCCTATCACTTTTGATTCTTGTTGGCCTTTTATTGCAACAGGACTCTGATACAAATCTTGTAAGTGTTCTGGTACATTGCAGCTATCATTCCCAACAGAGATATCTCTCTTTACATCCACTCTTTCGAAGTTACTCTCTATCCCATTAAGACATTGTCTTTCTGACTTCTGATTTTTGATTCTGCGGATTTGGCTAAAATTTCCAGTTTCTTCAGTATCTTCAGTGTCAAAGAGTGTCATTTGAATGCCGTCATGTCTGCATGCTTGTCCGATGCATGTGTCCTGTTTGATAGATACAGCTGTTGGGTATGGATTGAGTACTCAAAGCTTCTGAGTGACTTTATCTTTTGTGTCCACTAGTGCAGGAGCCACAATCAGAGGATATTTATCTGTAAAATTTTCACTTGGTTCAATCAGAAACTCTTTTCGTTTTGCAATTCCATCTTCTTCCTTCCTATCCACAAAAACATCTATTACTGCTTCACTATTTCCTGGTATGATGAAATTGTCTGCTGCTCTTGCATTTCTCACTGTATCATCATTAAGTCCAATCTGTATGTATGGTATTGATACACCATGAAGTTTGATTACCCCTTTGCTTAGCAAAATGTCAGCAGGTCCATCGTTCTCATTTTGCAGTATGTCTATTCCAAGAAGTCATTCGTCTTCAATTTCTGCAACTATTATCTCCCTGTCCAGTTTTAGTGGTCCCAATTCTGGATGAAACATGGCTTTTCCCAACTCTTTTAACAGTGTCCCACCTGCTCCAGCCAAAGTTACAGACTTCTTTAACGGTGGACATTTCTCCTCAGGTATTTGATTATAAACTCTGACTGCAATAATGGTCTTTGCTGCACCCGTATCTGCAGTGAACATCAGTTTCACCCCTTCTATTGAACCCTTAATGTAAGTTCCATCATACTTTGGGATGCGTCGCCTGATTAATTCTGGACTTATTTGAACATTATCTTCTGTATGTGGGCCCCTGTCAAATGGGTCTGCACTTAGGCCCGCGGAGCCAGCCCTATCTCGTTTAAAGCGTCAGAGTTGCAGTCTGTAGGATTGGTGATGTATTTCCCTTGAAGAGTGGGCTCTCCATTTTGCAGATTTGACCTTGGTCCATCAGTATAGAGTTTCGTGTACTTAAATGGGCAGTCTCTTGCAAAATGTCCCTGCTCCCCACAACTAAAACAGTTTAGATTGTGACCATTCCCCTCATTTCTCTTCTGGTAAGGTTGCATTTGTGGCCTGCCTCCCTTGCGTAGAAATGTGGACATATTGTTTTGCTGTATTCTCTTCAGCCCATCCTCAATTTTCTTTATTTTATCAACTATCTGTTGCAGAATTTCTTTGTCTTGGGATTTATTCTCACTAGATTTCTCACACTCTGTCTTGTCGTCTTTTCTTGTCTTCAGAGTAGCAGGACCACCCTTTACTGTATTCTGTGTTTTCTTCATGCCATCATTCTTTACTGGTACCCAGTATACATGCTCACCTGTTTCATATTCATCTTCCTCAATTAATTCGTAATCATCATCTAAATCTGACTCAACTCCCTGCGGTGTAGTCCTTCTTGTCATCTTTTTAAATCTTCTATCTTGCAGAGATTCATGGACATTGGGACGTGTCTTGGTTTGCATAAAATTTACTACATGGTACACTGCTTCATCAATGTCATTTGGTTCCTTGACATATTCTACCTGGAAACGTGCTCTGTCATCATACAGGCCATCGAAAAATCTTCTAAGCAAATCTTCTCTTCTGGTTCTTGTGTCTCTGTTAGGATGTGCCTTGTGATACAGCCGCTTTAACTCAGCAGCATACTCTTCTGCAAGCTCTCCTGGTTTTTACTTCCTTCTGCTGAATTGTCTAGCATAAGTCTTTGTCGTCTCTACAATACGATAGCGATTGTTCACTTCCTTCACTAGTGCTCTGAAATTTCCTAAGGTCTTTCTAGGAAGCTGACTGAATACAAAGTCCCCAGCCTGTCCATGCAGGCGTGGTAGTAACTCGTCCAGTTTCTGCTCCTCAGTCCAGTGTTGCCTATCAGCTGTTGTTGTAAACCTGTTGATCCATACGTTCCATGATTCTTTCCCTGTAAATGCAGGCAGTCTCACATCATGACTCCTTGCAGTTCTGAAACTTGTAGCCTGTCCCATATTCAGACTAGATCTGGAAATGCCCAAACTATACCCTTCAACTTCAACATTACTCCCATCTGATGAACTCATACTATCATCAGCTTTACCTTCACTATCCCATGACATTCGTGTCCTTGTCGAATGCACTTCTCTATTTCTTCTTCGTGTCTCAATAACCGACTCTCGAGACTCCCCAGCTGGAGTATTTCCACAAGATGGTGACTGGACCCTTAGCCACCAACCCTTGTAATTCATTCTCTATACTCCACATTGTCCCAGATACCTCTTTCATAAACCCTTGCATTGCAGTACTTACTGCAAATACAACTCATCCAGTCAGATCTATAGAATTTTCCTTGGCCGTTTCAGCATTTTCTCCAATAACATCGCCTTGGTCAACACCCTCTACATTCCTCTGCCACTCTCTGGTGGCTGGCAACACCTGGACAGATGCATTAAATCTTCTTGATCTTCTCTCAGTAGCTTCACGTGACCGAATTTGCCCTGCATTATAATCAATATCGGTTGCCCTATTCTCATTTAAATCTTCATTTCTCATATGTGTCCTGTTGTCTTTTCAGAGGTGACATCCCCACCAAATTCATTTTGATCTCCAACTGCTGATTCCACTTCAAAGTTGCATCCAGCATCAGTTTCTATTTCAAATGAAGTCCCTTTGACTTGGATCTGGTCCAGCTCAACGGTCATTTGACTCATCCCCTGAGCTTCTTGATTCCTCCGTTTACCCATGACAGATACCACAGCTCAAATTAAGGTGCAGTATACCCAGACTTGCTTGTTTGGAGTTCTGTATCAGCAAGATATCTCCAATGAAACTTCCTCCTGAGGAACCTGCAACTTCTCTTGGACCTGGGTTTGAATCTCAGGATCTGTCTTTCAAAATGGCAGATCCCACCGCTGTACCACCAGACTTTGTAACGGCCGAGCTAGGTCCTGATAATACTACACTGGAGTATGGCACCAGGGATGAGTATGCTTCTTATCAGCTGACTATGGAGGGGAGAATGGAGTGAACTCAAACTCTTGATTTCTTTTCAACCATAAGATAATATGATGATCCATTTAGAAACATTGAAGAAAGTCAGTTCATAACCATGACAGTCTTGTTGTTTTGTGCACTAAGCCAAAATACTATCATTGTCTTGAGGTACAGTATATGATAATTTCACAGGGTACACATTAGCACTATACTATTAGTTCATTATAGTATTATTTCTTTTGATGAATGAAAATTATATACGAGTTACCATATCTGGATTTAGTTGCAATGAAGTTTACTACAGAAGAGAAAATATGACTTGACTGTAATATATGAAATGCAAAATCTGCAAGGAAAACTTGCTTGACTTCACACTTCAACTATAGCCTAAAACTTATTTGAAGTGAATTAATACAGATGGAAGTAAATTGGTTGTCAAGTCGGTGAGGAAAACACTCACAATGACTTAGACAACTAGTAAATTATAAAATAGAAATTTAAATAAATTATGTTTTTATAGATTGCTAGATTAATCAAGTATTGTTGAATTGAATTTAGAATGTCAAGTCAGTGAGGAAAACACTCACAATGACTTGGACATTCTATTTCCCTAAGAACATTGTTGGACCTATAGTTTAAGAAAAGGAATTATATCTTTGTAATGTAGAGAAACTTCTCTGTATGTCTTTAGCTTCATAAAACTAATTAAATAAAGAAAATAAATAAATAAATAAATAAAAGTATTGGTCTGTGAGGACAACACTCACTTGACCATATAACTGAGGTTCAAATAACAAATGATATAACAATATCTAGTTTGCTTATAAAAATAAATTAGAAATAACTAGAATGCATATAATTTGGAAGAGAGAAAGGAATTAAAACTAAAAGAAAATAAATTCCTTAAATATTGATTTGTGCTTAAATAAACTTTAACAAAAAAATTTACTGTCCAAAATATTGCTTAAAGTTACATAACTCTATAATAAACTAAACAAAAAAAATAAAAAAATAAAACAAATAAAACCCACAATAACTGTGATGTACCTAGTTTGATTGCTGCTAGCTGATTGAACCCCTACAAGCAGCCCACAAAGCCTTATATACTCCTGACAAAACTCACAGTGCCCACAACGCCCACAAAACCCACAGTTCTAACAAAACCCACAACGCCCACAAAACCCACAGCGCCCACAAAACCCACAGTTCTAAAACCCACAATTTTTGTGGGTGTATTCAAACAAGCACGAGCTAGTATTGCATGTGTATATTTAGTCAATCTTCACAATGATCATTCATAGAAATTACCAATTTGATATTTTACACATTGTTACATTGCGATTGTATTGCCCCAAGAAAAGAAAAAAAATCAGTTTTGTAATTAGCAGCACATACCGTGTTATGTTGTTGCTGATAGCAATGGTTTGGAAACTGTTATGCGCTGTTACAATATTACCGAGGTAGACCGCATGACAGGGCAGTCAACATGTGTATGTACCAAAGAAATAAGGATGAGAAAAGAAAAACCAAACTTAAATGCGATGATGCATACAAATGAAACGTCAGGGGCTATAAACATATTGAGAATGTACCGTACAGTCTTAAACGGTTATCTAGAAATAGTCATTAATCAAATTATCAAGGATGCCAGCCGTCGGCATTGATACTCCCTATTTCCGCTAACTCAAAACATATAGACTATACCAGCTAACAGTTAATCAATGAGGTAGACAAAACAGAGGATCCTAGAAAATATTAATGTCAACTCATTTGAACAATTCACTGGTAATGCGCTAAAAAAAAAAATCGAGACTGAATTGGGTGGCTTGTATGGTGTTTACCGTATACAAGCATGCATACCTCACTCCCTAAATGCAGGTTATTACAATATATATATATAATGTTTGCATGTGCTAAAATGCTGAAGTGATTATGTTTTACTTAAAGCTTAAATTCGCAACAGGAAAACCGTAATTTTCGTGTGAAATATCGTGGCCTTTAAGATTCTATATATTTCACAAGTTGAGGTTGTACGTTTACTCCACGAAAAAATGTATAGATATTTGTAAACTTTAATTATACCAGATTATTGATGCTTAATCATGTTTTCGTGTATACATGTAAATGACTTACCCATGTCTGGTCATTCTCAGCAATCGGACTTGTAGTATTTGCCTCCCTTTTTCTTCTGTGCACATGATCATGAATGTCAGCCTCCATAAAACTCTCGGCAGTTTCTTGACCTATCTCCAAAAGTTTCAACAGTGTCATAAAATCTGAAGATAGAAGGGCACGCCAATTATAAAACCTCTTGGGTGGTAATGCTGAAATTAGTGCATATAATAATTTAGGTACATTCATTAATTCGGCATGCGTCCATTTGTGTGTGTGTGTGTGTGGGGGTGTGTGTGCACAAATCTTTAAAAGTGGAATCTTGAAATGAAAGGTGAGTTTGTAATTCCTTTACAAACATTATGGCATGAAAATATTTGGTTTTGTGCATGTTCATGTCCTAAATTTGACTGTTGGACAAAGATAAAGGTATGATTTTCACCTTTGATGGTTGATATCAATCTACCCAACTGTGCATCAAAACTGTACTTAGTCATCCTTAATTATAAGCAATCCGATATTCCAACGCTTTAAGCCTGACGTAAACTATATGATATTTTCTTTCAAAATCTGGATAGGCACGATAAAATCACTTTTTAACTTTTGTAGAAAAAACTTTGTTATGATCTGCCTATTGAGAAAGATTTATCACTAAGGTTCCCAGTATAGAATTGTAACAATTCATCCTTGTATCATATGGAAGTGTGTAATTGTGTATTACCGTCATCATCATCATTATTATTATTAGCAGTATTAGTAGTAGTAGTAGTAGTAGTAGCATTAGTAGTACCTGTTGTCTGCATCATATTATCCTGTGTAAGAAAATACTGGAATATATTTCTTGTGAAAAACCGTTTCCTCGGGAGAGTCCGACAGTTGGAAGACAGCTTTGACCCTGTAATAACATAAGTGGACCAATATGAAACAGTACAAAATGTATGTGATCTTGGCAATAAGATAGCAGCAAACACAAAGCTATACACAATAAAATATTGAATGATATTTATGTACCAATATATCTTGCAAAGATTACCATACTTCCTATGGACAGATTACCATACTTCCTATGGACAGATTCTGGAACTGAGATTAAGGTATCATATATTATTATATGCTCATTTTTTTTCTCCGTTAACTTTACATTGTCAAAATCGGTAAATATTTCCTGATATTGCACACACGCGCTCAATTCATACTGAATGCACGCGAATAAAGGAACTACTTTCTAATGTAAACAAACAATTTTTTTTTTTTTTCTGAATGAACTAAAGCAGATATTTCATGGACTGCCTCATACCAGCAAATGTTTCATGGACTGCCACATACCAGCAAATGTTTCATGGACTGCCACATATCAGCAGCTTTGGCACATTCCGCGTTAACTTTTTTGATACAATGTTTCAGATTTAGGCTAGCTATAGACGCTAGACAGGGTCCTCACAATAACATGCAAGTTATAAGACATAAATTGTCTTCTTTAGCTGGTAATAAAATTGCAAAAATATACTTACAATTTTACATCCTGAATTTCCTCTAAATGTACTTTCGTAGTTCTGCAAATCCGAATTACATGAGCCATGTCATGGGTTGTCAAGGTTGGTTACACATTTCGAAATTGTACTGTAATTTCGAGTATATTCCAAGTACAGTTACATCCTCCTTACTGCACTCAAAATGAAATAAATATTAAATTCCACGGCGTCTTTTCGATAATTGCAATTGAAAGACTTCATATTTTTCCCACATTATG
Source organism: Megalonaias nervosa (assembly GCA_016617855.1). Taxonomy (NCBI): domain Eukaryota; kingdom Metazoa; phylum Mollusca; class Bivalvia; order Unionida; family Unionidae; genus Megalonaias; species Megalonaias nervosa. The sequence continues at coordinate 2,718 of JAECUM010093761.1, read as the reverse complement.
ACCTGAATCATTCAATGACAGAACAGAAACACGCACGCCGATGTCAACACACTTCGATTAAATTGGCAGACGCTGCTTGAATCCGATATAAGTTACTTCATGTAGATAAATCCAGACCATAATCACGAAATTGCGTCGAATCGACAAAAATACCAAAACGTATTCATTCCAGATCAAATGGAAAAGTTGTTGCAATGCGCGTTCATTAACAATATTACTCCAAATTTCAATTTTAAGAAGACCAAACGCCATTTTCTTTCGAAACTTACGTCTAGCGCGCGACGAACTTCAAATTTGTCTGGGCGGAGTTACGTGCGCATTAATAATGTTGTTGTGTAATGATGCAGCTACGCTTGTGTATTTAGTTTGGAATACGGCATACATTCAGTTACTTTGTTTCTTGTAGTGTAAATTTGTTTATAGATTTTAGCCTTGGGTAGAATAAGAAAATGAGCATATAATAAAAAGGTTACTGCATTCGTATGGGAAAATATGAACTCGTTTTGTCGGATGGATATACTGCACTCCCAAGGTCGTGCAGTATAGCCATCCGAAAAACTCGTTCTTATTTTCCCATACAAATGCAGTAACCTATAATTACTGACTAGTATTAACGAAAGAAAGCGAAATTTTTTAACGCTTACATTTATTAATCTTGCGATATTCTGGATACATTTGTGTACGAACCAAATGAATATATGACGAGTGTATATTCTAATGAACGAACTACATGAACATAGGACGAGTGTATATTTTAAAGAACGAACCAAAAATTTATTGGACGAGTGTATATTTTATGGAAGAAACCAAATGAAAATAGGACGGGTGCATAGTTTCAGCAACGAATCAAATGAATATAGGACGAGTGTATATTTTAAGGAACGAACCAAATTAATATAGGACGAGTGTATATTTTAAGGAACAAACCAAATGAATATAGGACGAGTGTATATTTTAAGGAACGAACCAAATGAATATAAACCGAGTGTGTATTTTAAGGAGTGAACCAAATATTTATAGGACGATTGTATATTTTAAGGAGCGAACCAAATATTTATATGACGATTGTATACTTTTTGGAAGAAACCAAAAGAATATAGGGGCAAAGACTGTCGTAAAACCAGCATATATTTAAGGAACGAACATTGCTAAAAACAAAAATGAACGAGTGCGTACGAAGTTATTTGATGATGTAATTTACATATTTTATTTAAAACAGGAAAACGAAAAGAAACAATCCTTTATGTTAGGACGCTCTCACCTTGCAGAATGTGATAGACTATGAGAGAAGAAAGCTTGTCTACGTCATCATTATGGAGAACGTCATCAATATCTATTCCCATCTGGTCGTACAAAGTACCGGCACTGATACACTGAAATAATAATAATAATAATAATAATAATAATATGGTTATCAACAGAAAAGAAGGAATTAGGGAGACTGTAGGAGATTTATTCTTAAGGACACGCAAATAACATGAAATAAACAACGTACTGGAGAAGCGAGCGTAACTTCAGACATCTGTGTAGACATTACAGACTGCCATATTTCGCGTTGTGATTAGGCTCATCACGAGACAGTGGAGGACTACACGTAGACCAATATATGGTTTACCACCACTTTTGAATTATCTTCTGCCCATACTGACTGTGACAGTACAACCGCATAGTGGCGAACTCAATAATGGCTAGTCTACAGTCGTATGTTACTTATTGGCATAGAACATCAGCAGCCCGTGAATTGGCAATAGGAGATGGATTTCTAACAAACACTGAGTGTTTAAAAAAATTGGATGTCGTGGATCAATAAGATGAATTCAGCTTGCCTTCTAAGGCACCAAGGTCTTTCTTCTACGCAATTAATTAATTTGTTGTTAGATCAGCATTTCTACTGGTGTCATCGTCTGCGCTGAATGTGCAGTTGCACAGTTGTTTTCTGCAATGTCATAAAATAATTTTGAAAATAAATGTGATGGAGAAAAAATTGATGGCCGACTGACAGTTATACCATGAGAAAGACAATTATACCATGACAAAGACAGTTATACCATGACAATGTTATACCTTGTGAAAAGACCGTGACAAAGACAGTTATACCTTGACAAAGATAGTTATACCATGACAAAGACAGTTATACCATTACAAAGACAGTTATACCTTGACAAAGACAGTTATACCATGACAAAAGCAGAACAAATTACATTACACTTTTATATTGCAATCTTAAACTTGTAACCTAAAACTTTATTCTAGTCTCTTGATTGTATTTTTGTTGTCTTTTATAATGTTCAAAATCTTGTATGGTCAGAATAGCATTTCATTTCTAATCAGCCATTTCAGCGTCGACTAATTTTCACAGGTCATATCGCTAGAATGAATTCTCCTAGCCAGGATGACAGTCTTTATACCAGCCATGATGAGTAAACAAAATGAGAACAATATGTGTTTACACAGGTGAAGAAATGTATGATTGTTTTAAAACCATACTGCATTACAAGATATATATCTTCCAGTTTATAATTATTCTCCATTTGTGTACGTACAAATATTGATTAGGATGGCTTAGACAGAGTCTGGAGATAAAAGTCGAAATCACTCTAATTATTGTGAGATACAATTTTACAAGAGTGTGTATATTTGGATTGAGATTAAGATACTAGATATCATTTAGAAAGATTAATGCAGGCTGAAGAAACTATGTTAGATATATATATATAT
>JAECUM010093760.1:0-27556 GCA_016617855.1 Megalonaias nervosa | reverse complement strand
TTTGCTTTAGCATAAATATTTGCTTGTATCTAACTGTAGGATCTTAGGTTCTCACGTGTAAGTTGACAATCTTGTTGACAACTTTGATTGTCTAATACAGTGAATGACCTACATCCCGACACTATTGTTGTGTCTTAGCTTTTATTTAATGTTGTTTGCTTGAACAATATTCATTGTTGCCTTAACATCTGTTGTAGAATCAGTCTTATCGTGTTTTCAGTTGTTAATTTGGTTGCATTTAATGATTCAAATTGTTTTTCGTTGTTATTAGCAAGTGTGAAATACTATTCTTCTGCTGAAACATTAATTTGATATTATAGTCAATTCAGAGAAGGACAATTTTGATTATATTCTTTTGACACATCAAAAAAACACTCAACACATCGTCACAATCCAGTTCTTTGGCACATTATCAGGTTCGAGACTACAGGTACATCAACACATTGTAGATCATACTTTATTCTAAATACCAATGTTATTGAATTGGAACTTCATATATTTGGACCTGTGATTGAACTATTAGGACCATTTGAGTTTTTGTTCTCAACACTGTAAATTGTGTTTAAATTTTCCTATTGTATTCTAGGGAAATTATTTTGTCAATTGTACAAAACTTGTTGGTTTTCACTCTTTTCTGTTACTTAGTTTAAGATCTTGGAATGATAATAACATTGATCGAGTACTATATTTCAACTGTATATGATGAATGCACAGAGAGAGAGAGAGAGAGAGAGAGAGAGAGAGAGAGAGAGAGAGAGAGAGAGAGATTGAGAGAGAGAGACAAATGCATATTTGCTGTACCTACGAAACTTTATTTGCGATATTTGCTTGGAAGAATGTATGCATGGATGCATGATAGACAGGAGCATAGCTGAGATTTTCTGATACACATGGCAGATGAAGGCACACAGCTGTTCCAATAGTAATAGTGTACGCCGCTTTTACATGCTTTCTGGACATCTATCAGTTTGTTATGTATATTTAATTTGTATTGTTTGTTGGCTTTTCTTAATGATTATAGGTTATGTATATCTATAATTTCGTATTTGACTTTTTGACCCAGATCAAGTTAGTAGTGTTCCTGACCAGTAACATTTATTTTGTAATAAATATAATACTTAGCTAATGTGTTTCTATCATTGCTGATTGGATATGCTAATCTTTGTTGTTAGGGAAAATGCAAATTAAGGTTGCTAGTGTTTTACGTGGAAATCGCTGAACTTGTTAACACATTTGAATGTTTCAGACTGGAGACTGACCTACATCATGACTATATTACTATGCCTTGGTATTTTATATAATATTGTTTACTCGAAAAATTATTCATTCCTACCTTAAGATACGTTGCAGAATCAGTCTTACCGTGTGTTCAGTTGCTAATTGAATTGCCTTGATTTATTCAAACTATTATTCATTGGAATTACCAAGTCCTCATTACTATCCTTGGGGTCAAACATTAATTTGGAATTATTGTTATTTCGGAGAGTTACATATAGGATTATATTATTGTCATCTATCAAAAGACGGTTAGAAGGGCGCCACAATCCGGATGTTTTGGTACATGATCACGTTAGCAAGTACTGGCACATCAGCCCATTCAATATCGGAATTTATTTGAATTAGCACTGGAAGTGAATTGGAACTTCATACATGTGGACTTGGGATAGAACGTTTAGTACTATTGGGATCTAATTCACAATGCTGTCAATTCTTCTTAAATTTTCTCTTTGTATTCTGGAGAAAAAGCGTTTGTTGAATTTTACAAAAAATTGTGGGCTTTCCTTTTCATCTGTTATTTAGTGTAAGACCATGGAATCATTAACATTCATGATCAATTAATATAGCTCAAATGCTTCTGATCAAAGTGGAGAGAGAGAGAGAGAGAGAGAGAGAGAGAGAGAGAGAGAGAGAGAGAGAGATTCGAAATGCCTGCAATTAATATAATTAATACCGTAGATATTCTCATTGGTCCAGTGGATTATTGCAATTATAGAAATTCCATGAACAACGAATGAATTTGTGAAAAACAATTGTCATTGTTTTGGGATGAATTTAAAGAAATAAAGTTCTGCTCATATTGGTAAGATTTATTTCGTGTCCTCAAAGATGCAATAAATGGCAATGGTATCAGAAATCACGAATCAAGTACAGAAGTTAATATCTTCTAAACAACATCACGTGTACAAATGTTTTCGATTTTGTGCGATATTTATAACGTCTATAAAGTGAACAGAAAGATCTAGGCCACAACTGTATTCCATGCACGCCTTGAGTTTCTTATTCTGGTATATTTGCGGTTGCTACATCATTTTCAGAGAAAATACTTTGGTGTCTACTTTTCACTAGGATTGGTATAACCTGCAGTTGACAATACTGATGGCTCCTCTGACTGACTGAGTGGCGCATCAGTCGGCTGTACTTCCTCTACATTTTCGGATGCTTCTGATTGGCTAGCTTCAACGTTATCACTAATTGCAGCTGGTGATGCCATTGTTGACAATTGTTCTGCTCCCTCAGCGGGAGGGTTCATTGGTGGATCTGTCTGTTCTGCTGCCTCGACCTTTTCAGTTGTATCTGCTTCAGGATCATGACTAGTTTCAGAGGGTGATGCCGCTGTTGACATGTCATTACTATCTGACGGGCTGAATGGGGCATCAGTTGGCTGTACTGTCTCTACATTTTCAAATGCTTCTGAATAGCTATCTTCAACATTTTCACTATTTCCAGCAGGTGATGCCATTGTTGACAATTGTTCTGCTCCCTCTGCGGAGAGCTCATTGTTGAATCTGTCTGTTCTACTGCCTCGACCTTTTCAGTTGTATCTGCTTCAGGATCATGAATTATTTCCGAGGGTGATGCCGCTGTTGCCAGGTCATTATTAACTTGAGCTACAGTGGGTACCGGGTTGCTATAGGTCACTGAGATAGTTCCTTTAAGGAAAAATGAAAAGGAATTATGTGATAAGTTTCTGAAAACTGCAAGAAAACTAAAACTGATTTTGAGTGAAATTTAAATGTAGTTCATGTTTATTGGAATGGACTTGCATTAAGGAGAATGGATGTAAATTCTAACACCGCAATGCAATGATGATTACGTGGAAATGATAAAACTGCCTACGACGAGAACAGTGGTGACATAAAGTTAGGTTTGACTCGATTTAATGGAGCATGGTGAAGAAAATATTGTACCTTCTGGAGAGCACACACTCTCATACGTTCGTTGTACATGTTTTCCAACTATTTACAAAATAATTCTACTCACCGATAGCAATTGCAACTAAGACCAAGGTTATGGTATTCATCAACATCTTGTATGTCTTTCACGTATATGTCTGTGGAATGAAAGGCAATGAAGAACAATTAATGCATCATTCAAAACTGACATGTTTAGCGTATCTCTTTTATTGACATATGTAATATTTACTCTTTAGTTCATACTGACTGCAGTGCTGTATATTGGAACTAAATAGAACTTGTTTTCGTAATCAAGTTTGTTCATTCTTCTTCAGTCTGTCATCAATAAAACAAGTTTGTAGGGACTAAGATATCAGTGATTAAACTAGTAATGGAATTTACAGGATAAAGTTCATACATAGGACGATAATTTTGATGATGACGGGGGAATTGAAAATAGCAGGCAACTCGCATGCAGGGAAAAGTAACGTGATGGTTATTTCCACATCATTTCAGAAGTTTGAAAACTTTCTCACGTTTTGTAATGGCTGTTAAAAACCTTCAATACTTTCTCACATTTGTAATGGCACCTACTTTACACGCCTGGGTCGTATTATTTTATCTTGTGGCAACGTACCAATCAACTACTAGCATCAGTTCTTCAAAGGTTCACATTCAGTTATTGCTGAGCAAGTTATATAGAGCGTAAAATGCTGTATGATGAAATAGCTCATTGTTCAATATATTGTGTTTGCTACCAATTATGAAAAAGCTTCAAGAACAGAGAAACAGCACATTTTCTCTTCCAATAATGAAACAATGCCTTGTACTCGACTAAGAAGATAGAAATAATTGTGCATACTCATTGAAAATATGAGTACCATGAACTACCTTTGCATGAATTTTCTTTATTCTGTAAAGTGCATCGATATGTATCAGACACAATGAAATTAAATATATCTTCATTTCGACTGTAAATATTAGTCCATTTTACACGTGTAAAGAGGAAAGATTGTATTGTCGTAATTCACTAGGGCAGTACAACTATTTGCTTCAATCTACTATAAGCATCTATAGATTTCTTGCCGTGGATAACATTGTATTGCAAAATGCGTTAATGTGCATTGAATGTCTTTATTGCGTCTCGTTTTCGTGTTATTACTGGTTGTTTCAATTTTGACATCATCACGATATAATCGATCCTTTAAGTACAATGGGAAAGACATAAACCATGTATGAAAAAACTCCCCTTACCTGACGGTTAAAATATACGCTTTAGTTTGGATGCGATTGTATAGGTGAGTCTATATGTGTTTTGGAAGATCTAGAAACTATTCCTTCCCATATTATAGACCAAAGAGTTAACGATCACATCCGGGAAATCAACAGAAGGAAGCTATAACAGTACGAATCTATAACAATCTTTCCAAAGTTTCAATAACGAAATGGGATGTCGTAAGCAGATATACAGACAGATAAAGACATGCATACTTTTGGATAGTTCAAAAGCATGCATACTTTTGGATAGTTCAAAAGCATACATTTGAAAGCTGATTACTACATATATTTGTTTACATATGTGAAAAAGGAAGGCGGAAATTTTCGCCGTTATTCTAATTGGCACCTAATTGTTTCTTTTCTTGATGCGGTGTTTCTGTGTGAAATGATGTTTTTAAAAATGACATCCTTCAAGATTGGTAATAGAATCTTTTGTGCACATACATGACTGAGTAAGGTTTGGTTGTTAAATAGCTGCCAAAATGACAATCAAATGAATTTAAAATTCTCACTAGATATTCGCAATACTGGTTAAGCAAAGGTATTTTTCAAATATTCCTTCATGTACATAAAGCGTACAATGACGTTTGCAATATATAAAAAAAACAACAAAAACGTTAATGACTTCAAATATTTGATTCGTCAATTCACAGGCAACGTTTGAGTTAAGATTATACATTTGGATTTTAAACTCATGCGTTTATATTGAATATATATATAGATCATTACAATTTGGCTCATATCTCAATGATAAGAAAAAATCGTATCAAGAAAAGAATTTAGAAAGCACCTATAGTGAAATATAAAGATGGCGATGGTAATACAGATTATGTACTTGAACCAATATCGAAAATTAGCAAATTTGTTTAGCGGAATGAAACGGCTAATATTATACACATTTTTAAATGCTTAGGAGTCGCGTTTTTAATTGTGAAAAGGATTCAAAGTGACTTTTCACTGCTGATAGGAGGAAAAAGTTTGGCCCTAACATGTTAATTACAAATTAGAAAATTAACAATGTATTCAATAATGTCAAATCATGTACTCAGTAGGCATTTGAGTGAATGGAAATAATATATGAAGTAATATTTAACGAATTTGAAATGAGCAAATGAAACTTTACTCTCCTGCATAAAATTGGGAGGAAAATGCAGTTACCTGACAATCGTTTCCAGCTCTGTCCCAGCTTTGCTTTTGCAATATGTGCAAATCTAACTTTCACAGCATTTCCTTTCCTCCTTTTAATAGGGCAAATTCACAATAGGAGGAATTCTGGGATGGTTTCTGTTGAATCAATACAATGTCGATTTCACTTTCCTTGGGGCTGGGATCGGGCATGTGTAGTCTGTAAGATAAAATTCTTTCATTTACAGGTGTGGTGAGTTGAACAATAAGGGTGTAATTGGGTTTACATAAGGCATTAGTCGTCCATTGTTATCGGTTTGTTGCTGAAGTGCCTCGATGTAAAAGTTTAATTGACTATATGCTCTTAGGTAGGTGATGCTGTAATATGGTCACGTCCGATTAAATACGGAGGATTTAGTTGTTTTTTTCTGAATAACAGTAAATCTACTATGAAAACAGTATTTGACATGTTTGTAGTTGGAATTCCCGTTAGTTAATTACGTACAATTATGTGAACATACGGATAGATTTTGTCACTATCTTTGCTGCATGAAAAGAGAAAGAAATGTTGCAGATATGATGACTCTTTCTCTCAGTGTTATTTAAAATTAAAATATGAGAATTATGATTCAGATTAACTCTTCAATCTTCCGTAAGCTTTTTAATTTCCATACAGAAACAGTAATTTTCTGTTTAGCAGCTTCAGCATAAGTTAAATATTGTCGCAGACTTGCTCCACGAAGAAATTTCAAGAGACTGTTTAAGTCTTCTGAACAAGGTTATGTTTTGCACTGCTTCCTAACGGCTAAAGAGATACCACGTTTCACTGTGTATGCAATGTTGTCATTTTGTTGTTGTTGTTGTATTGTTTCTACCTCAGTTTCTACTACGTGAAAGGAAACGCAAAATCAGTTCAACGGCCCCTTATTCTATTTCTACCAGTATTTTATTATTAAAGATTCAATAAAGCAGGACTTTAAGGCAGTCGTCGTCAGTCCCTCCTTTCGCTCTCGATCCTTTTACATTTTTTGAAGCGACCTTTTCACTCCTCGCTCACTTTTTGGGGAGTGCAACTGAGAATTGCCAAATGAAACTATGAAACATAGTTTTGCAACCGTTTCGATTTTCAACTTGCCTGAAGATTGCTAATGTGCGACAGAAAGGCTGCAATTGCTAATGAAAAGAGACTTATATGTATTCCTGCTTAGAAACAAAGAACTTTGAGTGCATGGAACTATTAATATTGAAATTAGTTACGAGGCCCAAGAGAATATGTGGGGTATTCTCAATATACCATATACACTTGTAATGCATTGTCTCACACATGCGCGTACAAGCATGCTGAAATTGAACAAGCTGCTTATCTAAGGAGTCAGACAGCGGCAAAGATACGTTAATGAACGTTTTATTCAGTAGCGCCTCCATCTATTTCTAAGACTATTACCCATAAAACAACTGGCCTATTTGGTACGACCCTGAAGAAACGGATCGTCTGCAAGTATGCAACTAACTAAACTGTGCGTCTAGGTACTTCAGTTGTAAGAGGAAAGTTTAGAAATAGCAAATTTAGGTTAAATAATACAACAGATAGGAAAGAAGAGTAATAACGTCAAGAACAAACGGAGGAATTGAATATATAATTTAGCCGCATGGACTAGGGCCATCCACCAGCTACGGCAAACAGCGTGTCTCGAATCCCCCACCAGTTTTTTCTCAACATGTTTTGATGGAATAATTTTATTTTTGGACTTTTCCTTCAAATAACATTTATTTATATATTTAAGTAAGTAATTAATTTTCATAAACAAGTGAAATCATATGGACTATTTGAGGAAAATGTGGAGAATCATTGCCGTCAAATGTATAATAGTTTGCAGAGAGCGAGGCCTACGCTAGTTTGCAAATAATAGTCTTGTAATGATGCTGGCTTGTCAATTTGTGGGGCATTCTTCTAAAGGAAGGTACTGAGTGGCATTTGTTATTGACTGCTTTGAGAGAGGAGGGTGTGGGTGGAGTGGAGTGTGTAAGTTTGTGATTTTTAACGTAGCTTTAGCAATTTTTCAGTCCTACCACAACGATGTCTGCAGTTGCAGTATACAGTGATGTCTAGCACTGGGGAATTATGCCCCAGACATATGACATCATTTTCCTAGCTGTCCCATTATCCTAACTTTTGGCCGACCAGTCCTAATACTACGTTCTTAATGCTGAGCGCCTAACGAGGAAGCTGGTAGTAACATATTTCTAAGACTTTGGTATCACTTGGGCGGGGTTCAAAACCGCGACCTAACGGATTCGGACTCTCTAGCCACTTAGGTCATCGGGGCGGTCTTCAGAGTGGAGTACATTGTCTTTTATGTAGCGATGTTAAACATAAATTTCAATAGTTATTGACCCAAACTCTTTGATATTGTACATTGAAATAGAATATTTCTTTCTCTATTAATGCATTTAATGTTAGCATTATTTTCGAACATGTAGTATGCATATTCTGGCAAGATTATCTTGCTCTGACACGCGCAGAAGAGATAGAGTTTTATTTTGAACGTATCGTTAACAATTTTAAACATACCGCTACGATGTCTGCAGTGTGACAGTTTATAATTATGTCTAGCACTGTGGCATGGTGGTGCGGACTTGTGGCATAATGTCCCGCCCAGATCCTCTGTCCTAACACTAGGCTGACCAGTTCTAACACTAACCTCTTAATGCTGAGCGCCATGAGAGGTAGAAGTTGTTACCGGTGTAATAAACTTTTGTTATGACTCTTTTGGAGTTTGAACCCGCGAACTTTCGCGGAGATTTGAACCACTTAGGTCATCTGAGCGGTGTGTGTGTCTCTGTGTGTATGTGTGTGTGTGTGAGAGAGAGAAAGATAGAGACAGATATATGCATATCTGACACTTTTTCGAATCGTTATGTGCGATATTTGCGTGAAATGGTCTTTGCATTGATGCATGAGAGAGAGAGAGAGAGAGAGAGAGAGAGAGAGAGAGAGAGAGAGAGAGAGAGAGAGAGAGAGAGATACTCGACATTGTCTAATACTCATTGGAGATGTACGCACAAAGCTCTTTCGGTTAGTACCGTTGACACCTCTTTTATATTCTTCAGAAGTTTAGGAAACTTTAGAGTCAGTGTGTTCTTCAGTTTAATTTTAATTCAGTTGATGGTTGGAATAATGATTCAAATTAATTGTATTCTAGTAGGGCATGAATTGGAATAAGGCTGACGAAGCTTTTGCGTCATCTATAAGATTGTTATATTTAATTTTATATTGTTTATTGGATGTTCTTAATAATTGAATGTTATGTATATCTCTTTTGTGCCTGACCTTTTGTCCAAAATCATGTTAATGATGTACCGGACCAGTGACATTTATTATGTAAACAACATTATACTTAGCGATTATTTATATATCATTGCGTATTATGGATCGATTCTTTGCTTTAGCATAAATATTTGCTTGTATCTAACTGTAGGATCTTAGGTTCTCACGTGTAAGTTGACAATCTTGTTGACAACTTTGATTGTCTAATACAGTGAATGACCTACATCCCGACACTATTGTTGTGTCTTAGCTTTTATTTAATGTTGTTTGCTTGAACAATATTCATTGTTGCCTTACCATCTGTTGTAGAATCAGTCTTATCGTGTTTTCAGTTGTTAATTTGGTTGCATTTAATGATTCAAATTGTTTTTCGTTGTTATTAGCAAGTGTGAAATACTATTCTTCTGCTGAAACATTAATTTGATATTATAGTCAATTCAGAGAAGGACAATTTTGATTATATTCTTTTGACACATCAAAAAACACTCAACACATCGTCACAATCCAGTTCTTTGGCACATTATCAGGTTCGAGACTACAGGTACATCAACACATTGTAGATCATACTTTATTCTAAATACCAATGTTATTGAATTGGAACTTCATATATTTGGACCTGTGATTGAACTATTAGGACCATTTGAGTTTTTGTTTTCAACACTGTAAATTTGTGTCAACACTGTAAATTGTGTTTAAATTTTCCTATTGTATTCTAGGGAAATTATTTTATCAATTGTACAAAACTTGTTGGTTTTCACTCTTTTCTGTTACTTAGTTTAAGATCTTGGAATGATAATAACATTGATCGAGTACTATATTTCAACTGTATATGATGAATGCACAGAGAGAGAGAGAGAGGGAGAGAGAGAGATTGAGAGAGAGAGACAAATGCATATTTGCTGTACCTACGAAACTTTATTTGCGATATTTGCTTGGAAGAATGTACGCATGGATGCATGATAGACAGGAGCATAGCTGAGATTTTCTGATACACATGGCAGATGAAGGCACACAGCTGTTCCAATAGTAATAGTGTACGCCGCTTTTACATGCTTTCTGGACATCTATAAGTTTGTTATGTATATTTAATTTGTATTGTTTGTTGGCTTTTCTTAATGATTATAGGTTATGTATATCTATAATTTCGTATTTGACTTTTTGACCCAGATCAAGTTAGTAGTGTTCCTGACCAGTAACATTTATTTTGTAATAAATATAATACTTAGCTAATGTGTTTCTATCATTGCTGATTGGATATACGAATCTTTGTTGGTAGGGAAAATGCAAATTAAGGTTGCTAGTGTTTTACGTGGAAATCGCTGAACTTGTTAACACATTTGAATGTTTCAGACTGGAGACTGACCTACATCATGACTATATTACTATGCCTTGGTATTTTATATAATATTGTTTACTCGAAAAATTATTCATTCCTACCTTAAGATACGTTGCAGAATCAGTCTTACCGTGTGTTCAGTTGCTAATTGAATTGCCTTGATTTATTCAAACTATTATTCATTGGAATTACCAAGTCCTCATTACTATCCTTGGGGTCAAACATTAATTTGGAATTATTGTTATTTCGGAGAGTTACATATAGGATTATATTATTGTCATCTATCAAAAGACGGTTAGAAGGGCGCCACAATCCGGATGTTTGGTACATGATCACGTTAGCAAGTACTGGCACATCAGCCCATTCAATATCGGAATTTATTTGAATTAGCACTGGAAGTGAATTGGAACTTCATACATGTGGACTTGGGATAGAACGTTTAGTACTATTGGGATCTAATTCACAATGCTGTCAATTCTTCTTAAATTTTCTCTTTGTATTCTGGAGAAAAAGCGTTTGTTGAATTTTACAAAAAATTGTGGGCTTTCCTTTTCATCTGTTATTTAGTGTAAGACCATGGAATCATTAACATTCATGATCAATTAATATAGCTCAAATGCTTCTGATCAAAGTGGAGAGAGAGAGAGAGAGAGAGAGAGAGAGAGAGAGAGAGAGAGAGAGAGAGAGAGAGAGAGAGAGAGAGAGAGATATTCGAAATGCCTGCAATTAATATAATTAATACCGTAGATATTCTCATTGGTCCAGTGGATTATTGCAATTATAGAAATTCCATGAACAACGAATGAATTTGTGAAAAACAATTGTCATTGTTTTGGGATGAATTTAAAGAAATAAAGTTCTGCTCATATTGGTAAGATTTATTTCGTGTCCTCAAAGATGCAATAAATGGCAATGGTATCAGAAATCACGAATCAAGTACAGAAGTTAATATCTTCTAAACAACATCACGTGTACAAATGTTTTCGATTTTGTGCGATATTTATAACGTCTATAAAGTGAACAGAAAGATCTAGGCCACAACTGTATTCCATGCACGCCTTGAGTTTCTTATTCTGGTATATTTGCGGTTGCTACATCATTTTCAGAGAAAATACTTTGGTGTCTACTTTTCACTAGGATTGGTATAACCTGCAGTTGACAATACTGATGGCTCCTCTGACTGACTGAGTGGCGCATCAGTCGGCTGTACTTCCTCTACATTTTCGGATGCTTCTGATTGGCTAGCTTCAACGTTATCACTAATTGCAGCTGGTGATGCCATTGTTGACAATTGTTCTGCTCCCTCAGCGGGAGGGTTCATTGGTGGATCTGTCTGTTCTGCTGCCTCGACCTTTTCAGTTGTATCTGCTTCAGGATCATGACTAGTTTCAGAGGGTGATGCCGCTGTTGACATGTCATTACTATCTGACGGGCTGAATGGGGCATCAGTTGGCTGTACTGTCTCTACATTTTCAAATGCTTCTGAATAGCTATCTTCAACATTTTCACTATTTCCAGCAGGTGATGCCATTGTTGACAATTGTTCTGCTCCCTCTGCGGCAGAGCTCATTGTTGAATCTGTCTGTTCTACTGCCTCGACCTTTTCAGTTGTATCTGCTTCAGGATCATGAATTATTTCCGAGGGTGATGCCGCTGTTGCCAGGTCATTATTAACTTGAGCTACAGTGGGTACCGGGTTGCTATAGGTCACTGAGATAGTTCCTTTAAGGAAAAATGAAAAGGAATTATGTGATAAGTTTCTGAAAACTGCAAGAAAACTAAAACTGATTTTGAGTGAAATTTAAATGCAGTTCATGTTTATTGGAATGGACTTGCATTAAGGAGAATGGATGTAAATTCTAACACCGCAATGCAATGATGATTACGTGGAAATGATAAAACTGCCTACGACGAGAACAGTGGTGACATAAAGTTAGGTTTGACTCTATTTAATGGAGCATGGTGAAGAAAATATTGTACCTTCTGGAGAGCACACACTCTCATACGTTCGTTGTACATGTTTTCCAACTATTTACAAAATAATTCTACTCACCGATAGCAATTGCAACTAAGACCAAGGTTATGGTATTCATCAACATCTTGTATGTCTTTCACGTATATGTCTGTGGAATGAAAGGCAATGAAGAACAATTAATGCATCATTCAAAACTGACATGTTTAGCGTATCTCTTTTATTGACATATGTAATATTTACTCTTTAGTTCATACTGACTGCAGTGCTGTATATTGGAACTAAATAGAACTTGTTTTCGTAATCAAGTTTGTTCATTCTTCTTCAGTCTGTCATCAATAAAACAAGTTTGTAGGGACTAAGATATCAGTGATTAAACTAGTAATGGAATTTACAGGATAAAGTTCATACATAGGACGATAATTTTGATGATGACGGGGGAATTGAAAATAGCAGGCAACTCGCATGCAGGGAAAAGTAACGTGATGGTTATTTCCACATCATTTCAGAAGTTTGAAAACTTTCTCACGTTTTGTAATGGCTGTTAAAAACCTTCAATACTTTCTCACATTTGTAATGGCACCTACTTTACACGCCTGGGTCGTATTATTTTATCTTGTGGCAACGTACCAATCAACTACTAGCATCAGTTCTTCAAAGGTTCACATTCAGTTATTGCTGAGCAAGTTATATAGAGCGTAAAATGCTGTATGATGAAATAGCTCATTGTTCAATATATTGTGTTTGCTACCAATTATGAAAAAGCTTCAAGAACAGAGAAACAGCACATTTTC
Source organism: Megalonaias nervosa (assembly GCA_016617855.1). Lineage (NCBI taxonomy): Eukaryota > Metazoa > Mollusca > Bivalvia > Unionida > Unionidae > Megalonaias > Megalonaias nervosa. The sequence goes on along the minus strand of JAECUM010093760.1, from coordinate 14,550 downwards.
TCTTCCAATAATGAAACAATGCCTTGTACTCGACTAAGAAGATAGAAATAATTGTGCATACTCATTGAAAATATGAGTACCATGAACTACCTTTGCATGAATTTTCTTTATTCTGTAAAGTGCATCGATATGTATCAGACACAATGAAATTAAATATATCTTCATTTCGACTGTAAATATTAGTCCATTTTACACGTGTAAAGAGGAAAGATTGTATTGTCGTAATTCACTAGGGCAGTACAACTATTTGCTTCAATCTACTATAAGCATCTATAGATTTCTTGCCGTGGATAACATTGTATTGCAAAATGCGTTAATGTGCATTGAATGTCTTTATTGCGTCTCGTTTTCGTGTTATTACTGGTTGTTTCAATTTTGACATCATCACGATATAATCGATCCTTTAAGTACAATGGGAAAGACATAAACCATGTATGAAAAACTCCCCCTTACCTGACGGTTAAAATATACGCTTTAGTTTGGATGCGATTGTATAGGTGAGTCTATATGTGTTTTGGAAGATCTAGAAACTATTCCTTCCCATATTATAGACCAAAGAGTTAACGATCACATCCGGGAAATCAACAGAAGGAAGCTATAACAGTACGAATCTATAACAATCTTTCCAAAGTTTCAATAACGAAATGGGATGTCGTAAGCAGATATACAGACAGATAAAGACATGCATACTTTTGGATAGTTCAAAAGCATGCATACTTTTGGATAGTTCAAAAGCATACATTTGAAAGCTGATTACTACATATATTTGTTTACATATGTGAAAAAGGAAGGCGGAAATTTTCGCCGTTATTCTAATTGGCACCTAATTGTTTCTTTTCTTGATGCGGTGTTTCTGTGTGAAATGATGTTTTTAAAAATGACATCCTTCAAGATTGGTAATAGAATCTTTTGTGCACATACATGACTGAGTAAGGTTTGGTTGTTAAATAGCTGCCAAAATGACAATCAAATGAATTTAAAATTCTCACTAGATATTCGCAATACTGGTTAAGCAAAGGTATTTTTCAAATATTCCTTCATGTACATAAAGCGTACAATGACGTTTGCAATATATAAAAAAAAACAGCAAAAACGTTAATGACTTCAAATATTTGATTCGTCAATTCACAGGCAACGTTTGAGTTAAGATTATACATTTGGATTTTAAACTCATGCGTTTATATTGAATATATATATAGATCATTACAATTTGGCTCATATCTCAATGATAAGAAAAAATCGTATCAAGAAAAGAATTTAGAAAGCACCTATAGTGAAATATAAAGATGGCGATGGTAATACAGATTATGTACTTGAACCAATATCGAAAATTAGCAAATTTGTTTAGCGGAATGAAACGGCTAATATTATACACATTTTTAAATGCTTAGGAGTCGCGTGTTTAATTGTGAAAAGGATTCAAAGTGACTTTTCACTGCTGATAGGAGGAAAAAGTTTGGCCCTAACATGTTAATTACAAATTAGAAAATTAACAATGTATTCAATAATGTCAAATCATGTACTCAGTAGGAATTTGAGTGAATGGAAATAATATATGAAGTAATATTTAACGAATTTGAAATGAGCAAATGAAACTTTACTCTCCTGCATAAAATTGGGAGGAAAATGCAGTTACCTGACAATCGTTTCCAGCTCTGTCCCAGCTTTGCTTTTGCAATATGTGCAAATCTAACTTTCACAGCATTTCCTTTCCTCCTTTTAATAGGGCAAATTCACAATAGGAGGAATTCTGGGATGGTTTCTGTTGAATCAATACAATGTCGATTTCACTTTCCTTGGGGCTGGGATCGGGCATGTGTAGTCTGTAAGATAAAATTCTTTCATTTACAGGTGTGGTGAGTTGAACAATAAGGGTGTAATTGGGTTTACATAAGGCATTAGTCGTCCATTGTTATCGGTTTGTTGCTGAAGTGCCTCGATGTAAAAGTTTAATTGACTATATGCTCTTAGGTAGGTGATGCTGTAATATGGTCACGTCCGATTAAATACGGAGGATTTAGTTGTTTTTTTCTGAATAACAGTAAATCTACTATGAAAACAGTATTTGACATGTTTGTAGTTGGAATTCCCGTTAGTTAATTACGTACAATTATGTGAACATACGGATAGATTTTGTCACTATCTTTGCTGCATGAAAAGAGAAAGAAATGTTGCAGATATGATGACTCTTTCTCTCAGTGTTATTTAAAATTAAAATATGAGAATTATGATTCAGATTAACTCTTCAATCTTCCGTAAGCTTTTTAATTTCCATACAGAAACAGTAATTTTCTGTTTAGCAGCTTCAGCATAAGTTAAATATTGTCGCAGACTTGCTCCACGAAGAAATTTCAAGAGACTGTTTAAGTCTTCTGAACAAGGTTATGTTTTGCACTGCTTCCTAACGGCTAAAGAGATACCACGTTTCACTGTGTATGCAATGTTGTCATTTTGTTGTTGTTGTTGTATTGTTTCTACCTCAGTTTCTACTACGTGAAAGGAAACGCAAAATCAGTTCAACGGCCCCTTATTCTATTTCTACCAGTATTTTATTATTAAAGATTCAATAAAGCAGGACTTTAAGGCAGTCGTCGTCAGTCCCTCCTTTCGCTCTCGATCCTTTTACATTTTTTGAAGCGACCTTTTCCCTCCTCGCTCACTTTTTGGGGAGTGCAACTGAGAATTGCGAAATGAAACTATGAAACATAGTTTTGCAACCGTTTCGATTTTCAACTTGCCTGAAGATTGCTAATGTGCGACAGAAAGGCTGCAATTGCTAATGAAAAGAGACTTATATGTATTCCTGCTTAGAAACAAAGAACTTTGAGTGCATGGAACTATTAATATTGAAATTAGTTACGAGGCCCAAGAGAATATGTGGGGTATTCTCAATATACCATATACACTTGTAATGCATTGTCTCACACATGCGCGTACAAGCATGCTGAAATTGAACAAGCTGCTTATCTAAGGAGTCAGACAGCGGCAAAGATACGTTAATGAACGTTTTATTCAGTAGCGCCTCCATCTATTTCTAAGACTATTACCCATAAAACAACTGGCCTATTTGGTACGACCCTGAAGAAACGGATCGTCTGCAAGTATGCAACTAACTAAACTGGGCGTCTAGGTACTTCAGTTGTAAGAGGAAAGTTTAGAAATAGCAAATTTAGGTTAAATAATACAACAGATAGGAAAGAAGAGTAATAACGTCAAGAACAAACGGAGGAATTGAATATATAATTTAGCCGCATGGACTAGGGCCATCCACCAGCTACGGCAAACAGCGTGTCTCGAATCCCCCACCAGTTTTTTCTCAACATGTTTTGATGGAATAATTTTATTTTTGGACTTTTCCTTCAAATAACATTTATTTATATATTTAAGTAAGTAATTAATTTTCATAAACAAGTGAAATCATATGGACTATTTGAGGAAAATGTGGAGAATCATTGCCGTCAAATGTATAATAGTTTGCAGAGAGCGAGGCCTACGCTAGTTTGCAAATAATAGTCTTGTAATGATGCTGGCTTGTCAATTTGTGGGGCATTCTTCTAAAGGAAGGTACTGAGTGGCATTTGTTATTGACTGCTTTGAGAGAGGAGGGTGTGGGTGGAGTGGAGTGTGTAAGTTTGTGATTTTTAACGTAGCTTTAACAATTTTTCAGTCCTACCACAACGATGTCTGCAGTTGCAGTATACAGTGATGTCTAGCACTGGGGAATTATGCCCCAGACATATGACATCATTTTCCTAGCTGTCCCATTATCCTAACTTTTGGCCGACCAGTCCTAATACTACGTTCTTAATGCTGAGCGCCTAACGAGGAAGCTGGTAGTAACATATTTCTAAGACTTTGGTATCACTTGGGCGGGGTTCAAAACCGCGACCTAACGGATTCGGACTCTCTAGCCACTTAGGTCATCGGGGCGGTCTTCAGAGTGGAGTACATTGTCTTTTATGTAGCGATGTTAAACATAAATTTCAATAGTTATTGACCCAAACTCTTTGATATTGTACATTGAAATAGAATATTTCTTTCTCTATTAATGCATTTAATGTTAGCATTATTTTCGAACATGTAGTATGCATATTCTGGCAAGATTATCTTGCTCTGACACGCGCAGAAGAGATAGAGTTTTATTTTGAACGTATCGTTAACAATTTTAAACATACCGCTACGATGTCTGCAGTGTGACAGTTTATAATTATGTCTAGCACTGTGGCATGGTGGTGCGGACTTGTGGCATAATGTCCCGCCCAGATCCTCTGTCCTAACACTAGGCTGACCAGTTCTAACACTAACCTCTTAATGCTGAGCGCCATGAGAGGTAGAAGTTGTTACCGGTGTAATAAACTTTTGTTATGACTCTTTTGGAGTTTGAACCCGCGAACTTTCGCGGAGATTTGAACCACTTAGGTCATCTGAGCGGTGTGTGTGTCTCTGTGTGTATGTGTGTGTGTGTGAGAGAGAGAAAGATAGAGACAGATATATGCATATCTGACACTTTTTCGAATCGTTATGTGCGATATTTGCGTGAAATGGTCTTTGCATTGATGCATGAGAGAGAGAGAGAGAGAGAGAGAGAGAGAGAGAGAGAGAGAGAGAGAGAGAGAGAGAGAGAGAGAGAGAGAGAGAGAGAGAGAGAGAGAGAGAGAGAGAGAGAGAGAGATACTCGACATTGTCTAATACTCAGTGGAGATGTACGCACAAAGCTCTTTCGGTTAGTACCGTTGACACCTCTTTTATATTCTTCAGAAGTTTAGGAAACTTTAGAGTCAGTGTGTTCTTCAGTTTAATTTTAATTCAGTTGATGGTTGGAATAATGATTCAAATTAATTGTATTCTAGTAGGGCATGAATTGGAATAAGGCTGACGAAGCTTTTGCGTCATCTATAAGATTGTTATATTTAATTTTATATTGTTTATTGGATGTTCTTAATAATTGAATGTTATGTATATCTCTTTTGTGCCTGACCTTTTGTCCAAAATCATGTTAATGATGTACCGGACCAGTGACATTTATTATGTAAACAACATTATACTTAGCGATTATTTATATATCATTGCGTATTATGGATCGATTCTTTGCTTTAGCATAAATATTTGCTTGTATCTAACTGTAGGATCTTAGGTTCTCACGTGTAAGTTGACAATCTTGTTGACAACTTTGATTGTCTAATACAGTGAATGACCTACATCCCGACACTATTGTTGTGTCTTAGCTTTTATTTAATGTTGTTTGCTTGAACAATATTCATTGTTGCCTTAACATCTGTTGTAGAATCAGTCTTATCGTGTTTTCAGTTGTTAATTTGGTTGCATTTAATGATTCAAATTGTTTTTCGTTGTTATTAGCAAGTGTGAAATACTATTCTTCTGCTGAAACATTAATTTGATATTATAGTCAATTCAGAGAAGGACAATTTTGATTATATTCTTTTGACACATCAAAAAACACTCAACACATCGTCACAATCCAGTTCTTTGGGACATTATCAGGTTCGAGACTACAGGTACATCAACACATTGTAGATCATACTTTATTCTAAATACCAATGTTATTGAATTGGAACTTCATATATTTGGACCTGTGATTGAACTATTAGGACCATTTGAGTTTTTGTTCTCAACACTGTAAATTGTGTTTAAATTTTCCTATTGTATTCTAGGGAAATTATTTTATCAATTGTACAAAACTTGTTGGTTTTCACTCTTTTCTGTTACTTAGTTTAAGATCTTGGAATGATAATAACATTGATCGAGTACTATATTTCAACTGTATATGATGAATGCACAGAGAGAGAGAGAGAGGGAGAGAGAGAGATTGAGAGAGAGAGACAAATGCATATTTGCTGTACCTACGAAACTTTATTTGCGATATTTGCTTGGAAGAATGTACGCATGGATGCATGATAGACAGGAGCATAGCTGAGATTTTCTGATACACATGGCAGATGAAGGCACACAGCTGTTCCAATAGTAATAGTGTACGCCGCTTTTACATGCTTTCTGGACATCTATAAGTTTGTTATGTATATTTAATTTGTATTGTTTGTTGGCTTTTCTTAATGATTATAGGTTATGTATATCTATAATTTCGTATTTGACTTTTTGACCCAGATCAAGTTAGTAGTGTTCCTGACCAGTAACATTTATTTTGTAATAAATATAATACTTAGCTAATGTGTTTCTATCATTGCTGATTGGATATACGAATCTTTGTTGGTAGGGAAAATGCAAATTAAGGTTGCTAGTGTTTTACGTGGAAATCGCTGAACTTGTTAACACATTTGAATGTTTCAGACTGGAGACTGACCTACATCATGACTATATTACTATGCCTTGGTATTTTATATAATAAAAAAAAAAAAAAAAATTATTCATTCCTACCTTAAGATACGTTGCAGAATCAGTCTTACCGTGTGTTCAGTTGCTAATTGAATTGCCTTGATTTATTCAAACTATTATTCATTGGAATTACCAAGTCCTCATTACTATCCTTGGTCCCCCTGCGGGTCCGGGGTTGTAGAATTGGCCCGCCGTGCCTCGCTACGTGTCGTAAGAGGCGACTAAGTAGAGGCAACCTGTTTGCCGTGGGTTGCGACCCGTGTCGGAGGAGGAAAGGATCCTGGTAGTTGAGCAGAGGCTTCCCGATGCAATACACTACTTTGGCCTCTACTTCTTCTAGACGGGTGGTCGGGATGGGCCCGGTCTCGACAAATCGGCTGGTCACGCCGAGCCCTAGGAGGTCTTTATTTCCTCGCTCACTTTCTTTATCTTTCTCGTTGTATCTCTCTTGATACCACCGTTGCCCCTACATTCTATCCCTTTAACTTTCCCTCTCCCAAGTCTTAGAAGACTTCCTAGAAGGCGGTGGCTCAACGGGTCAATTGGGAGGTAATTTTACCGACTGAGTATGTCTTATGGGATGAATCAGGAGGTGAATTTACCTACTGAGTATAACATTTGTGTATCCCTGACACTTGAAAAGTGTCCCCCTTGTTGGGCTCCTTGGTGGGCGGGGAGCACGGGTGCTGAATTTTAAATCCACCAACATGGATATTTCAAAAAAAAATCAACTCAAGCGTACCAAAACTGGATCTGACTCAGATGACGAACCATGTGGTGTGGATTCATTTCCACGCTTCATGGTTATACAGTCCAAAGATGCCACAAAACCGCTTAATGTACTCTCTCCGTTTGTGATCGAGAAAACAATTATGGGACTGATTGGAACACCAAAAGGTGTTAAAAAGTTAAAAGCGGGCTGCCTACTTGTCGAGTGTGAGCGACGAGGTCAAACAGAAAACCTCAAGAAAATGACAACATTTTTCGATATTCCAGTGACCTCGTTCGCCCACACAACACTCAATTCGTCCAAAGGCGTGATTCGCTGTCGTGACTTGGCTGGAGTCAGCGACACGGATATCATTGAAGGGATGAAAAACGAAGGTGTCACTGCAGTCCGTAGAATACGTATTAAACGTAACAACAACCTGCAGGACACCAACACCATTATACTCACCTTCAACAAGCCAACAGTACCCAGAGTGGTCAAAGTTGGCTTTCTGCAAGTGAAGGTTGATGTGTACATACCAAATCCACTTCGATGTTATAAGTGTCAGAAATATGGTCATCATGAAGACCGCTGCTCAAGAAGCCAAATATGTGGCCGATGCGGAGATCACTCTCACCAGGAATCTGAGTGTAGAGCCACTCCGCATTGTGTCAACTGTGGAAAGGAGCACCACGCCAATTCCAAGGATTGTGATACCTGGAAACAGGAGAAGGAAATACAGAGGGTTAAATATACATCCAACATTCCCTATCCAGAGGCCAGAAAGCTTGTACAGGCAAAAACATCTTTTCCTGGCCCATCCTTCTCCACTGTAGTGAAGAACAATCCCAAGGCAACGAAGGACGCTCAAACGCAGACAGATGCACCCGAGTCAACATCAAGCACTAACACCCCCCATTACCAAGCACAAAGAACCACGGCATCTACCCAAACAACATTCAATAATACTCAACAACAGAAATCACCAAAGAACAAAAACAGATCACAAGGAAATAGGCAGCAAAAGGGGTCAGAAGACCCCATCAAACTCTATAACAGGTTTGGGGACATTGAGAGCATGGATGCAGAAGATACTGCTCCATGTTCTCAAAGTAGCTCCAGACCTAACAAAAAAATCACCCCCGTACTTCCTCCGTAGAAATAACCATATAGATTCTCTCCGCGAAAAGTCTAACCTAGCTCCAAAATCTCCAATCTAAACTTATAATGAAGAACACGATCATACAATGGAATTGTCGAGGACTTAAAGCCAATTACAATGATATTCTCCTGCTTTTAAACGAATATGATCCTGCAATACTATGCCTTCAGGAAACCTTTTTAAAAGATACGGACAACATCACACTTAAAACTACTCCCTGTTTAACACCTACTTACAGAACGTTGACAGGGCCTCGGGAGGGGTTTCTATTGCTGTGAACAATAGAGCCCCACATAGCGTCATCCCTTTAAACACAAATTTGCAAGCCATTGCTGTGAGTGTCACTCTACATCGAGTGATTACATTTTGTTCTATTTATATACCACCAAACACCAACTTATTACCAAACGAATTAGATACGCTTGTTCAACAACTTCCTGCACCATTTGTTTTACTCGGTGATTTTAATGCCCATAATATTTTATGGGGATCAAATTACATAAGCGACAGGGGCAAAAGGGTCGAAGATTTTATTACTAGACACGACTTGTGTCTATTTAATACCAAATCTCCGACGTACTTGCACCCAGGAACTGGTACATACACATGTATCGACTTGACAATTTGTTCTCCTTCACTACTTTTGGATTATAATTGGAAGGTCGCTGATGACCTTCACAGCAGTGATCACTTTCCAATCTCTCTTAAGAACACCAACGTTACAATTGATGACACGATTCCACAGTGGAATTTAAAGAAAGCTGACTGGACCAAGTTTGAAACACTTTGTACAGCTAGACTTAACAGGAATACCGTCCTAAACGATATTGATCCTATTCGACAATTTACATCCGTCTTAACTGAGATTGCAGAAGAATCCATTCCTAAGTCCTCGCCGAATTGTAAAAGAACCCAAAAACCGTGGTTCACTAAAGAATGTAAAGAAGCCATTAGACAACGCCGAGAAGCACTGAAAAAATTTAATAATCGTCCAACGCCCGAAAACTTAACTCAGTACCGTATTGTTCGGGCCAAAGCTCGCCGCATAATTAAAGAAAGTAAACGAGCATCATGGAAAAAATATGTTTCAACTTTAAACTCTCGTTCCTCAATAAAGAAAGTTTGGGACACGATCCGCAAAATAAATGGAAAGGGAAAATACAATTCATTCCGACATCTGAAGCTAAATAATAACAATTTCAATACCAAACAAGAAATAGCTAATGTACTTGCTGAATGTTTCTCCAAAAATTCCTCATCGTCTAATTATTCAGAAGCTTTCCGAAGATTGAAAGCTCATAAAGAAAACACACGGTTGAAATTCACATCGAATAACTCAGAGAGCTATAACCAACCGTTTTCATTGTCGGAGCTTATGGAATCTTTGAATAAGGCCCATGATACATCTGCTGGGCCTGACGATATACATTACCAGTTTTTGAAACACCTTCCAGAACCATCCTTAACAGTTCTTCTGGAAATCTTCAATGATTTATGGATTACTGGTAATGTACCAAACATTTGGAAAGAAGCAACAGTAATACCAATTCCCAAACCAGGCAAAGACAGCGCAGATCCTAGCAACTATAGACCTATATCATTAACTAGCTGCGTTTGCAAAACAATGGAACGAATGATCAATTCTCGGCTTGTATGGTATTTGGAAACCCACAATTTAATATCTCCTTTCCAAAGTGGCTTTCGTTATGGTCGTAGTACCAATGATCATCTGGTTAGACTGGAAACATTTATTCGCGACGCTTTCATCAAGAAAGAACACTTAGTAGCGGTTTTCTTTGATTTGGAAAAGGCCTATGACACAACGTGGAAGTACGGAATACTAAAATGACCTACACGATCTGGGTCTACAATGCCGACTGCCCTCGTTCATATCAAACTTCCTCTCAGACAGGGAATTCAAGGTACGAGTGGGCTCCACCCTCTCTGATATGCACGATCAAGAGATGGGTGTGCCCCAGGGTAGTATTTTATCGGTGACGCTTTTCAACATAAAAATTAATAGCATCACCAAGTGTCTGACTCCCGGTGTGGATTGCTCCCTATATGTTGACGACTTTTTAATATGTTACTGATCCAAGCACATGCATACAATTGAAAGACAATTACAGCAAAATATCAACAAGATTCTAAATTGGGCCAATACTAACGGTTTCAAATTCTCGAAATCAAAATCTGTATGTATGCATTTCTGTCAGTTACGAAGACATCATGATGGACCTAAACTCACGCTGGACGGAACACCTATTCCAGTTGTTGAGGAAGCAAAATTTTTAGGTATTATCTTCGACAGAAAACTGACCTTTATTCCACACCTGAAGAATTTGAAAGCTAAATGCTTGAAGTCTCTAGACTTACTTAAAGTAATAGCGCACACCGACTGGGGTGCTGATAGGAAAGTCATACTCAGTTTATACAGAACATTTATTCGCTCGAAACTAGACTATGGTTGCGTTGTCTATGGTTCAGCTAGGAAGTCCTATTTGAAGATGCTAGACCCACTTCATCATCAGGGAATAAGACTTGCCTTGGGAGCATTTAAGACATCCCCGTGTGAAAGCCTACTCGTTGAAGCGAACGAACCACCTTTACTACAACGTAGAGAAATGCTTTCTGCACAGTATGCTCTCAAATTAAGCTCAAACCCTCTGAACCCTGCTTTTTCAGCTGTTTTTGAACCCAAATATAAAACCTTATATGACAATAAACCAAACGTCATACCTACCTTTGGCATTAGAATATTACCATGCCTGGACAGTACCAAAATTGATCTTTCAAAAATTCTGAAAACGACCGTCTCCGAAACACCTCCCTGGCTACTTCAACAACCAAAGGTACTTTTCACATTACACGATGGAAAAAATCGGAGACAAACCCTTCCATCTTCCACAACTTACCATGAACTAATCGCCCAATTTCAAAATTATACAAGAATATATACTGATGGATCAAAAGATCAGGAAAAGGCTGCTGGAGCCTTCGTTAGTGGAAAACACACAACAAAAGTCCGCTTGCCAAATGGTACATCAATTTTTTCAGCTGAAATCAGAGCAATAGACCTTGCATTGCAATATATTGAAAACAAGCGTATTTTAAATAGCATCATCTTCTCCGATTCACTATCAGTACTTCAGTCACTACATAGTAGAAAACTGGAGAATCCATTATTAGCTAATGTTCTCCTGAAACATACTGAGCTGAGTACCTCCCACAATATAGTATACTGTTGGTTACCCAGCCATATTGGAATTAAAGGTAATGACAAAGCAGACCGCGCTGCTAAAATGGCTCTATCACTAGAACCATCTCATTTTAATACACCGTATACGGATTTTATACATAGTATCAAAGAATGTTTACGTCAGAAATGGCAGGCATCATGGAATGATGCCGTGAATAACAAACTTCATGCCATCAAGCCAACCCTAGGAGAATGGACTCCTTCCTACAGAGCCGTCCGTAGGGAGGAGGTAGTCGTTGCAAGAATTCGAATCGGCCATACTTATTTAACCCACTCCTATATACTAAAAGGAGCAGACCCACCAGAGTGCGTAGCTTGCAATGAACCATTCACTGTTAAGCACTTTATGTTGGAGTGTTTCGACCTCCAACCTACGCGTAATCATTATTACAATGTGCATGACATTAGGGAACTCTTTGATACAGTTAGCATTTCTTATATTATAGACTTCCTGAAGGAGGTAAATATCTATCATAAGTTATAGCTTTTATGCTATCACCTTAAACATTTTTATGTGCTATATATATACCGTCGTTAGATTTTAATTACCTTTCATCTGTTTTAGTTGTCATACATCATTTGCACTCCCCGTTGATCTGGAAACTTTATTTATCGCCGTTACTATTTTATCATTTTACCTTCAACTGTTTGGTTTCGTATCGCTGGTCGATACGTAATCTTTTACCACTTTTAAATAATCAAAGATATAACCTTTTGTATGGCGCTAAATAGCCTCATAGTGCTGGTGCGCCGTTAAAAAATTCAATCAACCAACCAACCAACCTAAGTTCTCGCCGAACTGTAAAAGAACCCAAAAACCGTGGTTCACTAAAGAATGTAAAGAAGCCATTAGACAACGCCGAGAAGCACTGAAAAAATTTAATAATCGTCCAACGCCCGAAAATTTAACTCAGTACCGTATTGCACGGGCCAAAGCTCGCCGCACCATTAAAGAAAGTAAACGAGCATCATGGAAAAAATATGTTTCAACTTTAAACTCTCGTTCCTCAATAAAGAAAGTTTGGGACACAATCCGCAAAATAAACGGGAAGGGAAAATACATTTCTTTCCGATATCTGAAGCTAAATAATAACAATTTCAATACCAAACATGAAATAGCTAATGTACTTGCCGATTGTTTCTCCAAAAATTCCTCATCGTCTAATTATTCAGAAGCTTTCCGAAGATTGAAAGATCATAAAGAAAAAACACGGTTGAAATTCACATCCAATAACTCAGAGAGCTATAACCAACCGTTTTCATTGTCGGAGCTTATGGAATCTTTGAATAAGGCCCATGATACATCTACTGGGCCTGACGATATACATTACCAGTTTTTGAAACACCTTCCAGAACCATCCTTAACAGTTCTTCTGGAAATCTAAAATGACTTATGGATCACTGGTAATGTACCAAAAATTTGGAAAGAAGCAACAGTAATACCAATTCCCAAACCAGGCAAAGATAGCGCAGATCCTACCAACTATAGACTTATATCATTAACTAGCTGCGTTTGCAAAACAATGGAACGAATGATCAATTCTCGGCTTGTATGGTATTTGGAAACCAACAATTTAATATCTCCTTTCCAAAGTGGCTTTCGTTATGGTCGTAGTACCAATGATCATCTGGTTAGACTGGAAACATTTATTCGCGACGCTTTTATCAAGAAGGAACACTTAGTAGCGGTTTTCTTTGATCTGGAAAAGGCCTATGACACAACGTGGAAGTACGGAATACTAAATGACCTGCACGATCTGGGTCTAAAAGGCCGACTGCCCTCGTTCATATCAAACTTCCTCTCAGACGGGGAATTCAAGGTACGAGTGGGCTCCACCTCTCTGATATGCACGATCAAGAGATGGGTGTGCCCCAGGGCAGTATTTTATCCGTGACGCTTTTCAACATAAAAATTAATAGCATCACCAAGTGTCTGACTCCCGGTGTGGATTGCTCCCTATATGTTGACGACTTTTTAATATGTTACCGATCCAAGCACATGCATACAATTGAAAGACAATTACAGCAAAATATCAACAAGATTCAAAATTGGGCCAATACTAACGGTTTCAAATTCTCGAAATCAAAAACTGTATGTATGCATTTCTGTCAGCTACGAAGACATCATGATGGACCTAAACTCACGCTGGACGGAACACCTATTCCAGTTGTTGAGGAAGCAAAATTCTTAGGTATTATCTTCGACAGAAAACTGACCTTTATTCCACACCTGAAGAATTTGAAAGCTAAATGCTTGAAGTCTCTAGACTTACTTAAAGTAATAGCGCACACTGACTGGGGTGCTGATAGGAAAGTCCTACTCAGTTTATACAGAACATTTATTCGCTCGAAACTAGACTATGGTTGCGTTGTCTATGGTTCAGCTAGGAAGTCCTATTTGAAGATGCTAGACCCAATTCATCATCAGGGAATAAGACTTGCCTTGGGAGCATTTAAGACATCCCCGTGTGAAAGCCTACTCGTTGAAGCGAACGAACCACCTTTACCACAACGTAGAGAAATGTTTTCTGCACAGTATGCTCTCAAATTAAGCTCAAACCCTCTGAACCCTGCTTTTTCGGCTGTTTTTGAACCCAAATATAAAACCTTATATGACAATAAACCAAACGTCACACCTACCTTTGGCATTAGAATATTACCATGCCTTGACAGCACCAAAATTGATCTTTCAAAAATTCTGAAAACGACCGTCTCCGAAACACCTCCCTGGCTACTTCAACAACCAAAGGTACTTTTCACATTACACGATGGAAAAAAATCGGAGACAAACCCTTCTATCTTCCACAACTGTTACCATGAACTCCTCGCCCAATTTGAAAATTATACAAGAATATATACTGATGGATCAAAAGATCAGGAAAAGGCTGCTGCAGCCTTCGTTAGTGGAAAACACACAACAAAAGTTCGCTTGCCAAATGGTACATCCATTTTATCAGCTGAAATCAGAGCAATAGACCTTGCATTGCAACATATTGAAAGCAAGCGTATTTTAAATAGCATCATCTTCTCCGATTCACTATCAGTACTTCAGTCACTACATAATAGAAA
>JAECUM010093759.1:0-22467 GCA_016617855.1 Megalonaias nervosa | reverse complement strand
ATATATATATATATATATATATGTGTGTGTGTGTGTGTGTCTATCTGTCTGTCTGTGTGTCTCTGTCTGTGTGTGTGTGTTACGTATATGTAATTAAATTGCTTGTGTGTTAGTTTTTAAAAAAAATTTTATTTTATTTTTGTTTCATTACATTTTATTGTAATGAATATTGAAAGGATTCGAAATTCTTTTTCAGTATTTCGATATTTTCTTTTAGTAAATGTTGTTTATTTAAGACGTAAAACGTGTTACATGAGAATTATTTTTAGTTAGCCTAGTTCGTCTTGGGCTGGCAAGAACGTAAACAGGCAGCTAAAATGATTGGTCAGTATCAGGGCCATACTTTGATCGCGTGATCACCATGTGTAAACAACGTTTTATTGTTATTGGTTCTTAAGTGGGGCTACACTGGTGTACCTGATAGATTTCTTGTAGTAAGAGACCACATGACCCATCTCGCGAGACTTGAAATGATGCTTTTGGGGTTTAAATACGCATTCTTAATATTCTTCTGTCAGAGTCGTTTTAACATCTTGAAGGAACAAGGTGTTATTTTTATTTGTTGCCAGATTGTTTGTTTTTCATCTGATTTTTGGATTTAATAATTTATTCTCCTGGAAACTCAACAAGTTGACTTCCTTATAAAAAAAATTCTGAAAGATATTCATGGAAATTTATTCTGGAATTATTCGGAAACAAAAACTGTGATTCAATTGAGGAATTGTTGATATTCGTACAGGGACCCCATCTGACGTCATCGCCTTCCATATTTGTATGTCATCGAGATTCGAACCTGGATTCTAATAGAACTATTTAAAGATAGGACTTGTGTTTTCATTCTTAGGATCAAATTTTGGATTATATTCATAAACTGTAAGTCCTATTTACCACTTTTTACATTGTTTTCTAGGGAAATAAATTATTTTGTTAAAATATACAAAGCTTGTTGACTTGACTCTTTTCTTCTGTTACATTTATACGAGCCTACACGTAACAGGAGAAAATTGGGTTGCTCGTCCTTGGGATATACGAATTTTGGTTAAATGTTTCAGAAAATTGTTTTTTGAAATTTAAATTCCCCTAGTTTCTAAATCCCAAGTACCATTTTACATTCTGTTTGAAATCTTTAGTGAAAACAACAGGCTTTCATTTACAATATCATAAAAAGTAGAAAAGTTCTGAATTTTACTCAGGAGTGTTTAGTAATTTTGAAAATAAAATACAATATAGAAGTCGAGCTAAAAAAGTTGGATTTAGAGATAAAACAGCTTGAATTTGAGGTAGAAGAAATGGCAAGAGAGAATGATAAACAAAGGCAGTTACAGAAAGAACAAATGGAGTTAAAATTTAATGAAAAAAGGGAAGCAATTCATTTGCAAATTAAAAAAGAAATGGAAGAAAGACAAAGGCAATTTGAAAAGTTCAAGAAGTGCATTCATAACGACATTAAAACTCATTTTGAGGAGCATAAGATCGAAACCTTGGAAAATGCTGCTCTTACTGCCGATGAGTATTCTTTAACTCATAAAGTTCCTGTTGTAAGCAAAACTTTCACTCAGCAGTCTACTGGTAGAAAGGTATTTCAGCCTAATACGACTCCTCCTAAAATTCAATCTGGCACAACCTCTAAAAATCAAGCTTCTGATAAACTTGATTCAAAATCCTTGTCTCTGCCTACGTGTACCTATTGCAAGAAAAAAGGACACGTCATTTCTGATTGCTTCAAGTTGAAATATAGGCATCAGAATCAAGATAGACCTATCCCAAATGCTCTTATTTGTAAGAGGTCAAGGTCACGGTCATGTATTGAAAGCAATACATTTGTTGGGTCTAATAAACCCCAGTCTGATTTTATTATGGAGAATTATGAACCATTCATGTCGAAAGGTTCTATATCACTCTTGGGTGATTCTGCCAATCCTATCCCTATTAAAATTTTAAGGGATACAGGAGCTTCTCAGTCTTTTAGTGTCAGGTATTTTGCCTTCTTCTGAGAAGCGCTGTTCTAATGAGAGTGTTCTCATTCAGGGAGTAGAGTGCGGCTTGGTTAGTGTTCCTCTCCATTCTGTAAATTTGTCATCAGACATAGTTTAAGGACCTGTGACAGTCGGAATAGTGTCTAATTTACCCGTTGAGGGCATTCATTTGTTGCTAGGCAACGACCTAGCTGGAGACAAGGTTGTGGTTAATCCACTTGTAACTGACAAGCTTCTTTGGATCAGAAAATTGATCCTATTGAAAAAGAATACCCTGAGCTATACCCAGCTTGTGCAGTTACCAGAGCTATGTCAAACAAAGCTCTTGAGAATGATTTTGATAAGGAAAGTATTCCTTTAGCTGACACATGAATTGGTCAGGCTTTTGATGAGGTCACTTTTACTTCTAATTTGGATCAATCGAAAGGTATTGATCACAGTGTTCCTCTTTTAAATACTCCTTCTCTTTTATCTAATCAGGGTGATAAACGACAATCACTTGTCGTCGAACAGGAAAAAGATCCTGAGATCTCCTGTTTGTTTCAGTGGGCCATTAGTGAAACTGAAGCCACTGAAGTACCTGTCTGTTATTTCATTAAAAATGGAATTCTTACGAGAAAATGGAGACCTCCCGAGGTACCTGCTAATGACGAGTGGTCAGTGAACTATCAGATTGTAGTTCCAAAATCTTACAGAGAGGAAATACTTAGTTTGGCCCATGAAACTCCTCTGGCTGGTCATTTAGGGATAAATAAAACTTATAACAAGATCTTGACTCACTTTTATTGACCAAAAATCAACAGTGATGTTTATACATTTTGTAGATCTTGTCATACTTGTCAAATGGTAGAAAATCCCAATCAGAAGATACCTAAGGCTCATCTTTAACCTAATCCTGCATTTGACAAACCATTTAGCAGAATTATGGTAGATTGTGTTGGTCCCTTACCTAAGACCAAGTTAGGCAACCAATATTTGTTGACCATTATGTGTGCGTCAACAAGATTCCTAGAGGCAATTCCTTTGAGGAATTCTATAGTAAAAGCTTTCATAAAGTTTTTTACTCAATTTGGCCTTCCCCAATCTGTCCAATCAGGTCAAAGGTCAAATTTCATGTCTGGACTTTTCCAGCTATTTATGCTTGAATTTGGCGCTCTACAATTCAAGTCAAAAGTGAAACTATGGTTTCACAAAACTTTACTTGAGAGAACATTTGAGTCCAGTAATGGAGTTCATTCTCTCTTGCTCATTCTTCAAAATTATCTTCAATTTAGATTTTACGGCCCTTACAGAGTAAAGAAGAAAATGAATGAGTTAAATTATAATATTAGTACTCTAGTCTAAATAAATTAATGGAGTACTTGTATATTGAAGGAGATACCAAAGTAAATTATTACAATTAATTTAGTTGTACCTGTCCCACAAACTGAGGATTTAAGTGAAGAAATTCAATTGGACACCGTTGATCTTGCAGCAACAAATCTTCAGAATTTGGAAATTATGAAAGATCTAGACCAGAAACTTTTACATTTGCAACAACAAGAAAGAAATGAACTTAAACAGTTATTATTCGAATATGAGCACTTGTTTCCGGATATTCCTACGAGGACAAACCAAATTTTTCATGACGTTGAAATCGTAGATTCAAAACCTGTGAAACAACACCATACAGGATGAACCCTCTCAAACAGGAATACTTGAAAAAGGAAATTCAGTATTTGCTGGAGAACGATTTCATAGAGCCCAGTAAAAGTGTTTGGAGTTCACCATGCATACTTGTTCGAAACCGGATAAAACTTTCCGTATGTGCACTGATTATAGGAAGGTGAACAGCGTGACAAAAACAGATTCATTTCCATTACCAATAATCGATGATTGTATTGATAAAATTGGAAATGCCAAGTAGGTCACCAAATTTGACCTTCTGAAAGGATTTTGGCAAATTCCACTTACGGAAAGAGCGAAAGAAATTTCGGCGTTTGTGACTCCAGATGGACTTTATCAATATAAAGTGATGCCGTTTGGGATGAAGGGTTCTCCAAGTATGTTTCAACGCTTGATGAATATGATTACTTCCGGTCTAGATAATTGTGATGCTTAACTTGATGATGTCATCATCTACAACGACACCTGGAAAGGACATCTAGCCACGATTCGGAAATTCTTTGAAAGACTCACTGATGCAAATCTGACAATCAATTTATCTAAAAGTGAGTTCTGCCGTGCTTGTGTAACTTTTCTAGGACATATCGTGGGACATGGTCAAGTTAAACCTATTAATGCTAACGTTAAAGCTATCTCTGATTTTCCTGTGCCCGGCAGTAAAAAGCAACTGATGCGAGTTTTTGGTATGGCCGGATACTATCGAAAGTTTTGTTCCAATTTTTCCAATATTGCTGAACCTCTGACAAATTTGTTAAGTAAGAGAAATAAGTTTCTCTGGACCGAAAAATGTCAGGAAGCTTTCGAAAGGTTATAGGAAATGCTCAAAAGTGCGCCGGTTTTAACAGCTCCAAATTTCAATCAGTCTTTTAAATTGTCTGTGGATGCAAGTGATGCTGGGGTTGGAGCAGTACTGATTCAAGAAGACAGAAATGGTATTGATCACCCAGTGTGCTATTTCTCAAAGAAATTAAATAAGCACCAAATAAATTACTCAACAATCGAGAAGGAATGTTTGTCTTTAATTTTGGCATTACAACATTTTGAAGTTTACGTTACCTCAGCTCCATCTCAGGTTGTTGTGTATAGTGATCACAACCCCCTTACTTTCATCGACAAGATGAAAAATAAAAATCAAAGATTATTAAGGTGGAGTTTGTTTTTGCAAGAGTATAATCTCAACATCAGGCACATCAAAGGAAAAGACAATTTGATTGCAGATGCACTTTCCCGTGTATAGAAATATTATTTCATATACACTTGATATAATTCATAAGAATTTTGCTTATGTAATTTTGTTTACCTCATGTATAATTTACATATGGTAAAAAGAAAGCTTAATTATATAAATCTTTCGTTTTTCTTTATGGGGGGAAGTGTTACGTATATGTAATTGCTTGTGTGTTAGTTTTAAAATTCTTTTTTATTTTATTTTTGTTTCATTACATTTTATTGTAATGATTACTGAAAGGATCCGAAATTCTTTTTCAGCAATTCGATATTTTCTTTTAGTAAATGTTGTTTATTTAAGACGTAAAACGTGTTACATGAGAATTATTTTTAGTTAGCCTAGTTCGTCTTGGGCTGGCAAGAACGTAAACAGGCAGCTAAAATGATTGGTCAGTATCAGGGCCATACTTTGATCGCGTGATCACCATGTGTAAACAACGTTTTTTGTTATTGGTCCTTAAGTGGGGCTACACTGGTGTACCTTATAGATTTCTTGTAGTAAGAGACCACATGACCCATCTCGCGAGACTTGAAATGATGTTTTTGGGGTTGAAATACGCATTCTTAATATTCTACTGGCAGAGTCGTTTTAACATCTTGAAGGAACAAAGCGTTTTTCTTTTATTTGTTGCCAGATTGTTTGTTTTTCATCTGACTTTTGGATTTAATAATTTATTCTCCTGGAAACTCAACAAGTTGACTTCCTTATAAAAAAAATTCTGAAAGATATTCATGGAAATTTATTCTGGAATAATTCGGAAACAAAAACTGTGATTCAATTGAGGAATTGTTGATATTCGTACAGGGACCCCATCTGACGTCATCGCCTTCCATATTTGTATGTCGTCAAGATTCGAACCTGGATTCTAATAGAACTGTTTAGTGATAGGACTTGTGTTTTCATTCTTAGGATCAAATTTTGGATTATATTCATAAACTGTAAGTCCTATTTACCAATTTTTACATTGTTTTCTAGGGAAATAAATTATTTTGTTAAAATATACAAAGCTTGTTGACTTGTCTCTTTTCTTCTGTTACATTTGTACGAGCCTACACGTAATATATATATATATATATATATATATATATATATATATATATATATATACCCCTTGACCAAGCACACATCCTGAAAGATGGATGCGAAAAAGTCGCTGAGATAGATATTTGTGCGTACAAGACACACCCACATATCCACCCAGTAATTAATTATCATCTAAGTACACTGTCACTCCGGATTCCTACCAGAGCGGAAAATGCTATCACTGGACGGTATAGTAGGATGCGTGACACTTTTGAAGTGAAATTGTAGACATGGAGAAAGAATATTATAATACAAGCTAAGAAGATTTTTCATTTGTACTCTACCTAGATTCGAACCTGGGTCCGCTAATTACGGCACCCATCGCCTTGCCCACACGCACCCATACCCCCACGATAAACCAGCATCACCAAAAGTAATTCATTTTTATCCAAGTACACAGTCACTCCGGATTCCATTGACAGAAGTCAAGATATTAACGGTTTATTATAGTGAGTTACATTTATACACCATATAGAGGGTGTGTATATGTGTGTATATATATATATTACGGAAAGGTAGCTCGTCATGAGCTGAAAAGAACTAGTTACTTTCGTAAGCAGAGCATACGACTCTTAGGTAGGAGGTGTTTGGTAGGTAGATATAGTACTAACAGATATGCATCCAGTTATCAAGCTGCATAATTTTAGAATGAACTGTACAGACGAAATTAATTCTAATCGAAAAAATATCAGTAAAGTCACATAAGTATGAAATATAGGTCAAAGATATCTATTTTTGCAATAAAGGTAAAGTTATTATTAAGGTGCTTCACTTCACTTGGTAGGAAAGTTTGCATATTGCATGCAAGAACCCAACGAGTTAACTAAAGCCAGTATAAGGTGAAATATGGGTCACAGTGACAATTCATTTATCTTAAGGATGTGGCACGAACATAGGTGCATTGAAACCAGTCAACTGTGTGCAGATCATGCAACGTGTAACCTGATAGCTTTTTTATTGACACTTTTCTCTTGACCTGGTGCCAACATATAGGAAAGACCCATATTATATTTTCTAATCCATATCTTTCCACGATTTTCTAAAAAAAACAACAACAACAAAAAAGTAAAAAAAAATTAAAAAAAATAAAAATAAAAATAAAACGCAACAAAAACAAAAGACAGGGAAAATGATTGCATTGGTTTTATTAGGTTTATAATTTCTGTTTTAATATGAGATTTCCATTCTGATCTATATATTAAGATGGCATTATACTTCATCTAGGACTTTATTTTTGTATTATCACATCTAAGTCAAGTTTATACCTTACCCACTTCTGAAAATTGTCATTATTGCATATTTTTATTCAATGATTTAGTTTAGATATTCCTCGTTTTACATAATATTAAAAGCATCAGTATATAACGTGTTTGTCACATTTTTAAAAGAATATTTACTGGTATCACGGTACCAATTGTTTTTCCATAGACCTCAATGCTAATGTTTTGTGAAATAAATATACTTTCTATCCTACCTCAGCATGCATGTCATACATTGTCATAGAGAACAATGTTAGGTTGTCAATTTGACAAGGACAGAACCAAGTACTCCATTGCATTTAAGAGAGATAACTCTGCCGGAACTAGACAGGGGTAAGAGTTATCTAGTCACACCAGACACAGTTTCAGTCATGTGTACCACATTTAAAAAAAATCTTTAAAAATACAAAATGTGATCTAGATATGAATTAACATAATTTCACATGTTGCCAAGAGGCTCAACTTTTTTTAAGCCAAACAGAAAGTACATCTCTTACATAAAGCACCAATCACGGCTAGTTTTGTTGTTTATTTCAGAATACAATGTTCCCTACACCTTAAGCTCTGTCCACCTTTGGTTGTACCATTAGTACCGTTATACCTATCGCCAATCTTAATTTTTTCAATAATCTGTGATATAGCTTGGGACTGTACAAGTAACAAGCGTACTTAGTCTTGCTTGTCAAAAACAATTTTATGAGGTACCAAGCTGTGTCTTATATTAATGTGTATGTAATGGTCTTTGAACCATTTCAGCTGCTGTTTTCATATTTGTGCTTTACTACCAAGCTATATTTTGGGAATAAAATGACTTGTTTTAACTATGAGCTGTGTTTTATTCATATCAGCACTTATTGAACTTCACATGCGTGATATGGGATAAATCACATCGTAATCACATTATGTAATAACTAGGTCAAAGGTCAATGTACCAAATAGTATGTACCTCTTCTACTTCAAAAAGTACAATTCACCTAAAATAAAGGACTGTTTTATTTCACATAGTTCATGTTCTCTACAATGCCGGCATGTGGAGTGCAGCCTTCCATAAACATGCAGATATGATGCCATGCCAATTTGGATTCTTGCGATGGAATGCAAAGATTGAAGAACAGTATGGACTGGAATGGAAGGAATGGGCAATATGTGACTAATATAGTTATCACTCAATAATGTTTGACTTAATATGGAAATTCCACAAGAACAGCTGGACATAAGTAAATAAAATTAATTGAAAGTCAATAGTAGGTTATAACTGGGCTTATACAGGTGTCAATAGGACATGCTGACTTAAAGAAAATGCTCTTGTCTGTTGGTATTCCCTGCTAGTTCAACAAAAGGGAATGAAAGAGAACTTATCTAAATAAACTGCATGAACAATTTCAAGGCAGGAAAGTGTACAAAAATGGACAATTAGAGCAGGACAGTTCAAATTAAAGTGGGAAGGAATACAATATCTTTAATAAATTACCTAAAATCACTCATAGCAGAATATCCTATATGATAAAAGTGATCTATCTACAAGTGAACCTAAAGTGTTCTCTATCCTGGTTTATGACATGCCTTACAAAAATAAGATAGTTGTTTTTTGTATACATTATTTATCATGTTTTGCAGGTTAAATAGTCAATATTTGGCCAAAATCAACTATATTATGTTTACATAACTTATTTTGTTGCATGTATGTCAATCTTGGAGCTGACTACACTGACATAAAGCCATCAGGCAATACAAGTCTATGTCTGTCATAGCTATAGCTATCAAAAGCCCCCACCCAAAGTCAACTTGTGCTATTTTCTGAAGATTTCATACATTTTATTCTTAAAAGACTGTTAATATTCGACCAAAAATGTCCAGCATCCATTTGTTTTCCTACATCAAACTAGTACAGTTCATAAATGCCGCCCACATGTATGTGTTTCTATGGATACACTGTGAGGTTGTTCTTCCCTATAGGTATCGCGGTGCCAATTGTCTTTCCATTGACCTCAATGCTAATGTTTTGTGAAATAATTATACTTTCTATCCTACCTCAGCATGCATGTCACACATTGTCATACAGAACAATGTTAGGTTGTCAGTTTGACGAGGACAGAACCAAGTACTCCATTGCATTTAAGAGAGATAACTCTGCTGGAACTAGACAGGGGTAATAGTTATCTAGTCACACTAGACACTTTTTCAGTCATGTGTACCACATTTTAAAATAATCAGACAAAAAAATACAAAATGTGATCTAGATATGAATTAACATAATCTTACATGTTGCCAAGAGGCTCAACTTTTTTTTTTTAAGCCTAACAGAAAGTACAGCTCTTACATAATGCACCAATCACAGCTAGTTTTGTTGTTTATTGCATAATACAATGTTCCTACACCTTAAGCTCCGCCCACCTGGGGTTGTACAATTGGTACAGTTATACCTACTAGCAAGTCAAAACGATTCTAAATTTAGACCTGATTAGCAAAGCCGGTAATGGCTGTTTCCATGGCAATGTACTACTAAATGCGATAGAATACTTGTGATGTAGGACCAACATTCAACAGAGGTCAAGTCAGCAGCGTAGCTAAATTCGACCAGTTTTATGCTGGACCATGCGTTACATATGGATGAATTGAAAATAGTTTTATTTCAAATTATAATATAATATTCTAAGTTCTTTCATACCAATGTATCTGTAAGGAAACAAAAATCACCCTTCTCTCAGATCGTTTACAAATGACAAATTATACATCCAGTACTCAATGAAACATTTGCTACAGCGATATATTCGTGTTCTATCTAAACTTGATGACGTTTATCTTTATTACCGAATATTCAGTTTCTGACTCAGCGTTATCCTGTAACAGACATGCATATTTACCTGTAATGTATCAGAAAATTACATGTACGTATGCCATTTTTAAGCAATGACATTTATATGTACGAAAATGTGTATAAGATTTAAAAATAAGTAAGACAATATTAAAAATGAAATATAGAGTTATTTCCCCGACATATGCTTCTCACTGACCCAGTGGCTTGCAACGATCATAATATAACCAGCTTTAGAAATTAAAGAGATGATTTTTAAAACGATATATTCGCTACTGCGAAAAATATGGCTGAACAAGAGCTTGGTTGTTGTAACAAGAGTTGACAGTACTATAAAGAATATTCAATTTCAACCAAGCTGTAGGAGGCGACAGCATTATAGACAGAGAGACTGATATCATCCCCGACGATGACATACATTCCAAAGTAAAATTGATTTGTTTTGGTATTTTAAAGTACATCAGCACAAGTAATCTATACAATGACCAGACAACTGGAGTAGCGTGCCTGCCCGTTGGATAATGGCTTTAAGGAATCATCTGAAATTCACCTGACGCCACAGTTAGAAACATGCATTTAAAATTAAATTTTGCTTGTTCTGATGTTGAAGAGTGACTCAGATTTTGAGGCTGTATTTTAATCTGTAGGAACATGAACGAGTTGAATACAGTTATCACTGAGAATGATCTCAAACCCTGTTCCGGAAAATACTAACCAATAGAAATAAAGACCTAATGTACAAAATGGCACTGTTACCATACTTTTGGCCAATGATTTCTAAAATGAATATATAGGTGAAAACCTAATCACACTGCTGTTTATTTTGAAAACGTCACGGTGTATGTAGTTTGAATCTGATACTGTGAAGATCTACGTTACGTTTTTATCGACCAGTAAGTGCAAAATCAATTTCAATGGCCAACTTTAAGCCTCATCCCTCAATAATGTCACTATGCAACAACCATAAAAGGTACAATGCTTCAACAATTTTATTTCAGAAACGGCATATTTGAAGTTTCTTCGCACAGTAACAAACTTCTAGATACGGCATTTAACTGTACAATGCAATTTGGCGAAGCCTTTTTCTTCTATTTTACTAAATTAACTCCATTTGTGGTAAGAAAAAGTTTCCCAAATGGTCACTGTTTTTAATATCAGTCAATCATTAGACAGAATTATATAAAACTTCTCAGAAAATATTTATTTTTGCTAACTTATGAATTATTTAGATCTGTCTTGCAACAGCTGATCAATAGGCATCAAAAACAATTCTGCGAAAGTAAAACGTATGCCATAAGAAAGAAAATCATTACTTTTATTATCGATACCGATGGAATTCCACTTATGAGTAGAGAAAACATGTACTTTCACTCAGAACATCGTAATTTATGGCAATTTCATGTTTCTCCACCAAACAATGATAAATAATAACAGTATCCATGACAACAATATAGATATGGTCTATATATATTTGACATTAAAATCACAAATATTTATGTTTTACCACAATTATATTTTACTACCTTTCGCAATAGATCATATGACGCTTAATTTACTTTTGATTTTCATAATATCTTTATTTTGTTTGGGAAATAAAATGTTTATGTACAAATTAGCTGTATCGACAAGTAAACCCTTCCACGTATTCTTCATGAATTTAAAGATTATTTTGAATAAAAAAAGAACTATTTTGTAGTTAATTCTTTGTTAGTTACAATAACGTGCTAACTAAATTTACAATAAGCATGTCTCTGCGGAGTATTTTATTGTTTTCTTTCTTATTCATTTATTTTCCTTTATGTCCATATTGCATGTGAACTCCTTGTAAGAGAATTACTCTATCCAGCTGTAACGGTTTGATATTCAGCTAAGAGGTCTGTCCGTTAGCATATCTGGATGGGAAAACTTGTTATTCATTTATGGGGATTAAACTTAGTTTTCAGGTGATATGAAATGACAAATCAAGTTGAACTTGAAAAAAGCACCACAAATTAATAAACGAGCCTCTACTAACTGTTTATATTTTTCTGGCCGACGAAAACAGTTAAATTATATGAAACTACTATTTGTGAAAATAGACCAGCGTATATTCTTATTATTGTCATAAAAGTTCCAAATCTCTGTTTGAACGAAATACCGGGGCATTATTAACCAGGTATGTTAGTCTATTAAAAAAAAAAGCAACAACAAATAAACAACAAACAAATAAAAATCATTATTTGGATCCTTGATACAAACGAAGGGCATCAAACACGAGTATATACTAAGCAGATTGTAATGTGTCGAATTTTGAATGAGTAGTGAACCTTAAAGTTGAATTCATTGTGCATTAAAATTCTATTACAGTCAAGCCAGAAAAGTCTTTGTGAACGGTCACTTCGACTTTTCCCTTTATGTCAGTGAAAGGCCAACATCTATGGCCCATTTAGTATTGACCCGGGAATAGCCACGCTGTCTTGAGAAAATACACATTAGAGCTACCAACCATAACCGTTTGAGGTGAATCCCCTGTCAAATAGTCATTTTCAAAGGGATGTGGATATGCATCGTATTTCTCAGATTTTAGGCTGACATCTGACGAAGAAGTAATTATCTTGGGGCAAAATTAGGATCCGTTGATATCGATTGGTCAGTTAAATTAAGGCGTACACCTTGGAAGTTATGTGAATTTAAAAGTAACGACCTTGGTCGAATTTCTTTAGTCCAAAATTTAATAAGAGAGGATAAGGTTTGGCTTCGGGGAAACTAAAGAAGAGTACTTTCCTCGTTAAAACAAGTAAAAGGGACCAGGTGCTGTCTTGAGAGGAAAGACGGGCTATAGTGCTAGGACGCACGATTTGTGAGAAAAGAAAACAGCATTAAGGTACGCAGTTTTAATTTCATGTAATTGTCTATTTTGTTTGGTTTGTTTTATGCAAATGTGTTTGATATGACTATGATCCATACTATGTATCGTTTATTCAATTTCAGGGAAATCTGTTGATATGCTAGAGTTGTTATGCAATTTATTTCTTTAATTTTACAGTTGCTAGTTCACTGACAGAATTGACGGATTGCATGCGATTCAAATTTTCAGATGTATAAGATTTCATAGGGTTATATGAATTAATTTCCTTTGTCTGTTAGGATGATACTCTTATCGTGAGTTAATGATAATTACATATTTATATATGATTTTGAAATGCTTAAAGAAACTTGTGGGTTAGGATTGCTGTGAGCTAGAATTTAGTGAATCTTTTGCAATAGTAATCGAGCATCTAACTTACTGAGTGAAACTGACTGGTTAGATGTAAGGAGTCATATAGTAGCGTATGCAGGAATATACGGCAATGTTTGTATACACCGCCCACGTGGTAATTTATGGTCAATCGCTGCTGTGAAGCGAGAGCGAGGATCAATCTAATTAGGTCAGACTTGGATGTATATTACATGGCTCATTTGTAAGGACCGTCAACCGTTAAGGTCACCTGATGTCAGAATTTATGCAGTGTGGATAGCTATTTACGCTTCTGAGTAACGAAAGTGAGAGAATTTTATATACGGATAGGTGGTGATACGTATAGAGATTTAGTGGTAATCTTGTCATTTAAGGAAACAGCTCTCCCAGCAACAGACAGGATAGTCCGAAAGACGAAAGTCCGGAAAGAAAAGAAGAGTTCGGAATAGAAAGATCAGAGGAAGAACAAGTATACACGTGGAGGTGGGGAGAGGTGGGATACACTGCGTCAAGAGAGGAAGCTACGTTAGGTGATGTAAATTCGGCGTGGACATTGCGCTCTTTTCACCACTCGTTACCATGATGAACGAATCCGTAATTGAACACTGCTATTAAATTCCATTAATGTAAATCTGTTGAGTTGAAGTTGCCAATTTTAGTTTATGTATTAATTAACTAAAATTTATCTTATTGTTTCTTGTTTAAGGGGGCTCGTATTGTATTATTTCTTCTCAATTGTCTTGCTCAGTTCTCTGTTGACGTTCTATCTATCCACTCACACCGGGCAATAACATCTAGGGAGGTCATCCTCTAGATAACGATCACCAAATCTAATTAACCACCCCTCTTCCTAAGAGGGGGACGTTACACAGATAAAGTAATCTTCCTCATGCGCTTATTTACAATAATTTAGTTATTATTAATTCAGCATAAAATCTGGCTCTGTTTGATGGCGCAAAGATTTCATTCACATTAACCCATACCCGGCCCTAATCGGTGTCGGCGCGCGCATCAGTGTTGTAACGACGTGTGCCTGTAATACATTTTCTTTTTGATAAGCTTACTACAGTACTGCTATGCGTAAATAAAATGATCGAGCGCGTATAAGGAATTTAGCAGCTAAAATCCATTACCAAGTTCGAAGTGAGTTGCAGTTTTATAAGTGTAAAACTGAGATTTGGGATCAAATTTTGTTTCGGTTTTCAAGTACAGGGGTTTCGGTTTACTGGGGAAAATGATGATATTAAGGAAGGAAAACTTGCCCTTCCCCACTAAAAAATATTAATTTCTATGTTAAAGCATTCCGGTATAGAAACGGTTGGGGTTTGAGGAGTTTCAATATTGTTGGTGATGAGCACACAATCATCTTCGCTAGCCAAGGTTCCGATATGTTATATATATATATATATATATATATATATATATATATATATATATATATATATATATATATATATATATATATATATATATATATATATATATATATATATATATATATATATATATATATATATATATATATTGTTATGTGTATGTAATTAAATTGTTTGTTTAGTAGTTTCAAATTTTTTAAATATTTTTATTTTATTCCATTACATGTTATTGTAATGATAATTTTGTCTGTTTGACCTGGTAAACAACCCAGTAGTTGAAACATTGTATATAATTGCTGACCTTGATTCAGAAATCAGTAAGGATTTCAATAAACAACTTATTTATTTATTTTTTTTTATTCATTCTAAGAGAAAGATTCATTAAGTGAAATTAAGACCTGACCTGGAGTACGTGACAAATTACATTTGTTTATTGTTACAGATGTTTGGTTTTCCCAGTGGGATGAAATTTTGACCCCATCCGGGAATCTGTTTTGCATTTTAGTCAGGTTTAATACTCATGTTATGATAAGAATCAAGCCAGTTGTGCTTTTAACATTTGAAGCTCAAAGGTTTTTTGTTGTGACTAGTTTGAGTTGAATTTTTCTATTTTTTGGAATTAGTAAGTTATTTTCCCTGGAAAATACTAGTGCTCATCAGAATTCTTGGACAAAGACATACGTTTATTGAAAATTATTCAGAAATTCTAAACTGGAATATTATTTGTGTGTGTGTGTGTGTGTGTGATTCAACAAGGAACTGTTGACACGACAACACTGTGAAGATTATGGCATACGTCATCGCCATCCATCTTGGAATTTCATCGGGATTCGAACTGTGATTCATTTAGGACTTTTTATTGATAGGACTTATATTTTTTAATTCTTGGATTAGTTTTTGGATTTGATTCATAAACCGTAAGCCCTTTTTTCTCATATTTACCTTGTTTTTCTAGGGAAATAAATTATTTGTTAAATTTTACAAAGCTAACTTCGAAAATTCAAAATTCAAATCGTGTACACTCGAGTATCATGGATCACTTAAAGTTATATAATGGTTGAGACCATACAAATACCATTTAAAACTTTAAACTTTGTCAAGTTAGCAGACTTAAAACTTAGCTGTATGATTAGCGGACTGGCTAATAAATCCTTGTTTCGAGATGATTCTTTGTCAATAATATAATACTGTACTGAAAATCAGGTTTGATATTGTCATACATAAATATATAACCAAATTGCTGTCAGGTTTATTCTGCATTGGTTCTAAATAGAAGAATGCTATAAGTGTCAGTTTTTGTTGTTTTAAGCTTAATAGTAAAACATAATACGATGGAATTAAATTTAACACGAGAGAAATAACACACCTTGCTCATATAAATGTTGCAAAACGTCTTAAAACACCATTCTTGTTCACGAAGAAATTTAAAGACAAATGAAAGTCTATTACACGATAGTTTCGTTTTTATTGGATTTATTGAAACAACATTATCACACGCAAGATTTCAGTAGCATATTTAAGGTAGTCTAGTTGAAGTGAATCAGAATAAAACCTCGCCGAACGTTAGTGTTTGTTTTGGGGTGGGGGTCCTTTTTCTTTTTTTTTGTACCTTTACTTGAATTAAGTATTTCATAACAATGACTTTGCCACATTACAGCAATGTCTTCCTGACCTGTCACGTTACCCACATCATGGGCTGGAGGAGAGCTTTTTCTAGTCTCTTGAAAGAAGTCTTTCGAAAATGAATTAAGTCTTTACTGTTTAACTTCTTGGCATAGAATTCATCCATATATATAGTGTCTCACATAATCTTAAGGTATACTTAAACTGGGCCCTAAATTTCATCATCATCTCGTATAAAAAAAAAACAAAAAAAAACATACCTATGCTTACCGTTGTCACTCCATAATATGCAATAATCCCTACCTTTTTTTACGCGAATCTTTTATAATCAATCCATCCCGGTATTACATAAGTTTTAGAATTAATTAGTATTAATAGCGTCTGCTGGGACCTTTACAACAGCACGCTACAATATATCAACAGCCTACTTATCCTCAACATGAAAACAATTTACAGCGTTGTATAACACAGCTTCATATGTTGCGACAATACACAATGAGTAATTTGTCATTCATGCATGCCGAGGAATGAAATCTCTGACCCATGCCTCTTTGATTTGTATATATGTTAGCATTTCAAAAATGCGTGTTAACCTATGACAGAATCTTCATCGTGAGTTTATATTTGAAGATGTTTTGGAATAACATATGATCTGTTTGGATTTGTATACATTAGAAGGTTCAGTACTGACAAATAAATGAAGATACTATGTCGGGAAAATCACTTTCATCTGAATTATGAGTCTTATGGATTGATCGCTGACGGACAGGTAGGAAAACGTAATACTAAGTGCCAAATGTGTATTTCTGATAAAAGGGATAACAGGAAATAAAACTGGAATAAAAATGCAATGGAAGCATGAAATAGTGGTATTGGGCGAGGAACCGAACAACTTTCTGAAAATACACACATGTAAGAGGGAATCGAAAGGAAAAAAATATCAGTTCAAATTATCGGGAACACTTACCACTTTACGAATGGAAGTTTACAGTCAGTAATAACCGATAAAAAAAAATTTAAAAAATTTAAAATCCATCATAACATGGACTTTTATAAATAGCATCTTTGATTATAACTAGTGAAACGAGTGGGTTTTTTTTTTTTTTTTAAAAAGAAAATACAAAATAGAGAATATTATTCGGTCATAGAAAATTTTGTTCTTATACGATCGCTTAAACAGCCTAATTTTATTCGTTGATCTGTTTCTACTGTCACACGTAATTTTAAGCTTCGCAAACCAACCGTAGAAAATTGACTGCAACATTTTTTCATTTTTTTCAGTCAATTGAAATAAATAAGTTCGGCAATATCTGTATTTTTATTTCTTTTAATTCTAATTTAAACAATAATATCTTTCGATTGTATAATTTCCTGACTGCACAGTATTCCATTTAAAGGTAAATTTCATGGCATTATATATTGCTCCATTTTAGCAATGGGATCAGAGGTCCGTAAAATTTAAACTCACGCAGATATTTGGAATTTAAAATTATATATGATTGTAAAAGACTAAATCATAAAATTTAAATACACAAAGTTTCCGAAAATCGAAAATAAATGTTATTTGGTAGTATAATTTATCCCTTTATAAGGTAGCATTTCATAAATCTGAATCTTTTTTTAAAAAAATGTACTCGTTGGCCACGACCAACCAATGTCCACGGTCTCTGTGATATTGTCAACAGTGTGCGTCCTTTGTTTTTATTGATAGTTCAGACTAGATGTGTAAATGCGTCTTCGTGGTCCATCTTCATAATCATCATCATCATCATCAATCCCTCAACCCAAGAGGTCGTTGGGGCACCACAGTTGACTTTACAACCAATTCTCTCCATCTTTCCTTGTTCTCTACTGCCCTTTGGGAATCTCCAAATCCCATGCCTGTCCACTCCTTAATGTTGTCTTCCCACCTCTTTTTCTGTCTGCCTCTTCTTCTGCACCCTCGCAATGTGCCTTGCAAGATTGTTTTGCCAGTCCAGATGATCTTGAGATATGACCATACCAATTCAGTTTACGCTTTTTTACAGTGGTCAAGAGGTCTTTATAGGATCCGATGGCTTATTGAATCCTGTTATGCACTTCTTCGTTGGTTATATGGTCAATGTATGAGATGCCCAAGATCTTGCGGTAGCATCTCATTTCGAAAGTTTGACTGTAGATCTGATGTAAGCGCCCATGCTTCGCAAGCATACAGAAAGATGAATATGACAATCGAGCGCATCAGCCTTATTTTGGAACCAAAAGCAATGTTAGTATCTTTCCATATTGGTCTCAACCTTGTTATTGCTGCTGTTGTCTGGGCAATTCTGCAAAAAATGTAGTTCTGCTTTGGAGCTCTCATCTGTGATAATTGATCCCATGTACGTGAAGCTTGTGACTCTTTCCAACTTCTGCCCACTGCCCTTTATTTCTGCACTGATGCCATTGGTGTTATTTGTCATCAGTTTGGTGTTTTCGGCGCTAATCTCCATACCGTATGCTGTGGAGGTTGTGTCGAGGCGCTCAACCAAGTCAGCCGGTTCTTTTTCATCTCCTGCTAAACCATCAATATCATCTGCGAAGCGAAGGTTGATGATTATTCTTCCTCCGATGCTGACAGTGCCCTTGTGGTCATGCAAGGCATCCTCCATGATCCTTTCCAGGAAAATGTTGAAGAGTGTAGGTGACAGTATACATCTCTGTCTGACTCCAACTATTGTTCGAAACCAATCTCCTCTGCTGCCATTGATGAGGACAGCACTGGTGGCTTTGCCATAGAGGTGCTCAACAACCTGCACCAGGTCTGAGCTGATGCTGTAATTCCTCATAGTTGCCCGTAAGGCTGCATGCCATACCCTATCAAATGCCCTTTTGAAATCTATAAAGACGTGGTATTTATTTTGTTGATGCTGAAGGTATTTCTCGCAAAGGAGTTTGACATTGAAGATTTGTTCTGTGGTGCTCCTTCCTGATCTGAAGCATGCCTGCTCTTCAGCAATAATTTTCTCTGCTTGAGGCTTTAGTCTGTTGAGAATTATCTTCAGCATGACTTTACTCGGGTGACTGATCAAACTGATGGTTCTGTAGTTTTGGCATAACTGTAGGTTTCCTTTCGTGGGGAGCACGATGACCAAGGATTGAGTCCATGTGGTGGACCATTCTCCTGTCTGCCATATCTTGTTGCATATTGTTGTCAGGACTGTGACTATCTCTTCTACTCCTGCTTGAATGAGCTCTGCTGGCTGACTTTCCTTTTTTTAGCGACCTAACTGCAATTTCTACTTCTTCACGAAGAATGGGATTCTCATCAATTTCTTCTGCCCGAGGGCAATTTAGTACTGCTGGATCTCCTTGGTTCTTATGATTTAACAATTCTGAGTAGTATTCTGTCCATCGCGTGAGGATCTCCTGAACTTCTGTGAGGCATTTTCATGATTTATCTTGGATGGTGGTAGTTTTCACTTATTTATGGGTTGTGAGATCTTTCACCAGCTGATATGCCATTTTGCTATCATTTCTACTCAGACTGTCTTCGATTTTGCAGCATTGTCTTTCTATCCAGGATTCTTTTGCCTTTTTTATGCTTTTCCTGATCATGTTGTTTATCTCTGTATTTTCTAGTTCCTTCATGATCTCTTTTTCCCTTTTTCAGTTCTCTTCTTTTGTCGCATAGTTCAAGAACATCTGTTGTGACCCAAGGTTTCTTTGTTCGACGATATTTGCCAATGATCTCGCTAGCTGTGCTAGTCAGAGCTGTGTTGAATGTGGTTGTTAAGGACTCTAGGTCGGTGTCTTGGCTGTCCAGGGTTATCATAGGTGCAAATTTACCACCTATCATTGCTTGGAAGGTTTCTGCGACTTTTGGATCTTTCAATGTTTCAAGGTCAAATATGATTCGTGGTTGGTTAGGCTTTTTGATCATGTTTAGATGGAGGAGAAACGATGTCATTAATAATTCATGGTCACTTCCAATATCTACTCCTGGAAAACTTCGTGTTCTGGCGATATTCAGTCCTGAGGAGAATCGTTTTTCACCCAGATGTAGTCAATCTGTTGGTGATGTTGTCCATCTGGATTGTGCCAGGTCTATCTTCTAGATGCTTTGTGAGGGATGAATGTGTTGGCTAGCACAAGATTGTTGTAGGCAGCAAACTCCAAGAGCCCGAGTCCTCTTTCATTTGTTCCTGCATTACAGAAGGGTCCACAGGTGCTTTGCCAGTTTGTATGGTGTGTCAAGGGCAAGATACAGCCTTGCGGAGCCTATCCCTCTCCAGACTGGATGACCACAGCATAAATCCACTGATCCACTGATCGTTGTCCATGACGTATCAATGTCCACGGTCTTTGTGATTTTGTCAATAGCGTGCGTCCTTAGTTTGTAATGATAGCTCAGAATAGATGTGTGCGTCCTTAGTTTCTATTGATAGTTCAGACTAGATGTGTGAATGCGTCTTCGTTGTTGATGAGCTACCAATATCCACGGTCTCCGTGATTTTGTCAATAGTGTGAGTCCTTAGTTTGTATTGATAGTAGAGACTAAATGTGTAAATACGTCTTCGTTTTCATTAAAGTACTAATGTTCACAGTCACCGTGATTTTATCAGCAGTGTGCGTCCTTAGTTTGTATTGATTGTAGAGACTAGATGTGTAAATACGTCATGGGGCATGATTCCGCAGACATGTAGCATGATGTCCCACCCAGTCACATTATTCTGACACAAGGCCCACCAGTCGTAGCATTAACCTCTTAATGCTGAGTCCTTAGCGAGGAAGCTGTTTGTACCATTTTTATAAGTCTTTGGTATTACTCGGCCGGGATTCGAACCCACGACCTCGCGCATCCGAGGCGGTCGCTCTAACCACTAGGCCACCGGAGCGGCCGTAATGATTGTTAATACTGGACTAAATGTGCAACATGTCCTCGTTGGTAATAATGCACCAATGTCCACGGTCTCCGTGATATTGTAAATAGTGTGCGTCCTTAGTTTGTATTGATAGTTCAGACTAGATGTGTAAAATCGTCCTTGTTTCCATGATGTACCAATGTCCACAGTCTCCTTGATTTTGTCAATAGTGTGGGTTATTAGTTTGTACTGACAATTGAGGCCACATGTGTAAATGAGTCATCGTTGTTCATGATGTACCAATCTTCACAGTCTCCGTGATTTTATTAGCAGTGTGCGTCCTTAGTTTGTATTGATTGTAGAGACTCGATGTGTAAATACGTCTTCGTTGTCCATAACGTTCCAATGTCCACGGTCTCTGTATTTTGCCAATAGTGTGCGTCCTTAGTGTCTATTGATAGTTCAGACTAGATGTGTATATACATCTTCGTTGTCCATTACGTATCAATGTCCAAATTCTCCTTGATTTTGTCAGTAGCGCGCGTCCTTAATTTGGATTGATTGTTAAGACTAGACTAGATGTGTAAACATGTCTTTGTTGGTCATGATGCACCAATGTCCACGGTCTCTGTGATTTTGCCAATGGTGTGCGTCCTTAGTTTATATTGATAGTTCAGACTAGATGTGCAAATGCGTCTTCGTTGTCCATGACGTACCAATGTCCACGGACTCCGTGATTTTGTCAATAGCGTGCGTCCTTATTTTGTATTGATAGTTCAGAATACATGTGTGTGTCCTTAATTTCTATTGATAGTTTAGACTAGATGTGTGAATGCGTCTTGCATGTTGATGAGGTTCCAATGTCCACAGTCTCCATAATATTGTCCATAGTGTGCGTCCTTAACTTGTATTGATAGTTCAGACTAGACTAGATATGTAAACGTGTCCTCGTTGGTCATGATGTACCAATGTCCACGGTCTCCGTGATTTTGTCAATAGTGTTCATATTATAGTGTTACACATCAAAATCATTGTTACTTTATTTACAAAGGAAGATATATTTGTCTTTCAAATACACGGATTCTCAGCTGAAACAAAACATTTAATTTGTATATTGATTTGACTATGTTATGTCTATTTATCCTTTCACCTTCAGAGTACCTGTTTAGATTGCATATGAGCTGTAAAAAGGCGTTTAAAATTTTGTAATATTAATATTTTACCATGTGTGCTATTATCTCCCCTATCTCACTGTCTTTCTCGCTGTTCTAATTACACGCCAGTTTGTTATCTTGCTTTTACAGGTTATGTAATTACACAAAAGCACGCTCACACACACGCTCACACACACACACACACACACACACACACACACACACACACACACACACACACACATACA
>JAECUM010093758.1:0-77088 GCA_016617855.1 Megalonaias nervosa | reverse complement strand
ATATATATATATATATATATATATATATATATGGGCTGATGACAGCATAACATAGATATGTAGTTTACCTGTATTAGACCATTTATTAATTTTGTCTTCTTTCTCTCTTCTATTTTTATCCTTTGGGAGTTTTTATCCTGGTCATTGAAACATGTAGGAGTCAATAATTTCTCTTATCATTAGTGTTTATTGTTCGTTTAGTGGGAATAAATTGTTTATTACCCTGACGAGAAGCTTGTTTAGCTAGAAACATTGTTAAAAGTTTATTATTTCCGCCTACGGCTTTCCTGTACGGAAGAAAGAAAGTTACATGGCTGTTACGAAAACAGGGGTTATGTCTTATACCCAAATTGACAATACGATCACGGCTGCAATAGCGAGTATTATTTCAGAGGAGAACGACTTTTATTTGGATTTAGCTTTTTGTTATTTCTTATCCTCGAAGGAATTTCTCCAGGCAGTACCACTTTCATTTTCTCTTACTTCTCCTTTATTTGCCAGCTTATGATGATTTCACAAATAATCCGAAGGAAGAGTTAGAGACTTTTTATTTAAACACCAAAAGACCGTGAACAGACAGTTCCTCAGAAACAAAAAACGGAAAGAGAAAGCTTCAAGAGGAGGTTATACAATGCACAGTGAAAAGAGAGAACATATACGTCAGTCTGTTAATCAACACTGTAGTGGAGCTATACAAAAAAAAAGAACCTGACTGAAATCCTCAATGTATTGTAATCATCAGATCAAGTACCAATACTGCCTCACTATCTATTGGTTCAAGAAGAGACTCTTTCATTGCATCTGTTAAACGAGGGTTTGCACTACAAATATACCAGTTAATGTTGTCAAAGATGAAACCTACTGCAAAACATGATTTTAGTATTTTGCGCTTTCCGTTTAAGTAGATCTTTTATTCCAATTAACCGAGCAATCACTATTGAAGTGTCATAAACAGACAAAATGGTCGTGTCTTTTCCGATGTTTAGAATCGGAACAACTGTAACGATGTTTATTCCGAACGTTTCTTTCCCTCGGTGGGCAAACAGTGTTATGACAGGTCACATACAGCTTAAATTAAAAAGTTACTCGCAGGAACGATATATATATATATATATATATATATATATATATATATATATATATATATATATATATATATATATATATATATATATATATATAATAGCAGCTGCTAGGGCCATAATACTAAATTATAGGATGTAGCGGTCACCTTCAGGTGATTTGGCGTGTTTACTCCTTTGCTCCTCGTTGAGTGTTATATCCTCGTGGATAACTTGGCTTATATCCTCCCAGATAGCGACAAGTTTGCTGCTGAGCCTTTCTCGTAACGGATCGACCTCATGAAGCGGCTATAAAGAGCACTCTCTTTAGCCGCATGCTGTGCTTGTAGATGTTTCTTTTATGTTTCACCTTAGGATCGTTCTATAGCTTTTTTTCACTTCTCTCTGGAGAATATGGTGGGAATATATGTCTCCTGCGCCGCCGCCTCGTTAACCGCTATGTCCTCCGCCCCTCAGAGCCTCGATTACTAGTGTCTAGGCATCTGTATACACGCCGGCCATCATTTTTGTAAATTGTAAAGTTTTTGTGCTGTCTTATGGCTGCCCACTGCTTTCGGCCGTTTTGTTGACATATATTTGTACAGCTAGGAAATGGAGAAATAAAATTGTCAATCTTTGCCGATTTCATTATGGGGTATTATTAAGCCGTCTCGTTGAGAGTTTGTAGCCGATTTTCCAACTCCTGCTCCTTTTTTGTTTTGTTTCTTTTTCTTCTTTTGGTCAGCAACGGAAGGGTCAAACGAAGTTCCTTCTATTTCATCCGGCAGATCAAAGTCAGTCATGGTGTCATCAAAGCTCCCTTTGACCAGTCATTTCAAAGCTAAAGCCTAATTCAAACATGTTTTACTCAAGCAACTATGAGTAATTATTAATTATTAAAGACAGGTCACGTGATCTCCAATATTACCGAGAGTATTACCGACAAACTAGACCCATTCCAGAACATCCATCGAGCACATGCTGTACGCAGTCATAGAGACACCTTCGTCTTCAGTAATCTAAGCACCAATGACTAGAACCAGCTGCTGGTTGTCAGATTTACCACCTCGGTAGCAAAGATGCCACTGTACCGTGCACCTCCAGGCTGGCATTAATGACTGCTATTGGGGCGGCTGCCTTGGTTGACGCCAATCAGTGAATAACCTGGCTCGCGCCGTCGTCAAAAGATAGACTAAAGGACGAAGGCAATTAGCAGTATGGGGTTCGATGTCGTAATCGTGCAAATTAACTTACAGCAATATATGGGAAAAGTTGCTAAAAAGAGCGAGAGTACCTGGAATATTAAACTGAACACGTTGGCAAAAGGCATGACGGCGATAGTTATACCCATCGAAGACGCGACATAAAGAGCTGAGTTTGAACACGGTACTAAATGTTTGTACAACCCTCTCATCGACAAAGTGTCGGTGACGATCTAGGATTTTCCAATCCAGATGTATGCCAATGGGCAGGCGTCATAACATCAGTAGGAAGAGGCCTTAAGATATCGAGGACGCAGAGCTGCTGGAGAGCGATGTTGGCACTCGTTATCGACACAAGATCGAGGAAGACCACACACCCCATGAATCGGGTAGACGTATCGAAAACAAGAGCGAATGCGTAACGCTGCAAATCGGAAAGGCCCATGCGTCAGACGTGTTAAAAATAAGTATTTATAAGTGATCATGAATCCGCAGTTCATCATATGGCCATTTTGTGTCAGTCATCTGCTAGTATCGTGGCAAATCCCGCCCCTACCGCCTTTGAATAGCCTGCACGAGTTCATTGATAACTTAGAGCCACAATGTGTCATGATTGTCGTGTAATGTGGCGGCTTTATTTTTTTCACAGCCTGCCTCGTCATAACAGTTGTAGTCTTAAACAACGGGCTACTCAAAATCAGACGATCAGTGAACCGTATCGAGATCTTCATAAGAGGCACGACAATTGTTGTGAGTGACCTTGATAATGAGGAGCTAGTAAAGGGGCTGGCGGCCAAGCAGAAAGTCACAACAGCCACTAGTGAAGCACTAGCGCATTAGCTGTCTGATCTAGTGGTTTCTGAAGCAGCGAATACTGATCAGACCGTCCTATGGCTTTTAAGGATCTAAAGGCGATAAGCGATGAAGAGGCTGCAAAAACCTATGCCATATGAGGCTAAACTGGAGGCCAGGATGACTGCCCGCTAAGGTTTTTCCTACTTTTATGTACACAGCAGTCGTGAGCCTCTTTCTTCCCAAGAAAACCCAAGCACCATGCCAGGTATTTAAAAGACGATCCGCTTATCCTGGCCTCTTTGACTAGCACCAGATGTCACTTCTACTTAGAGTACGGCCTTGTACGAAAGGAAATGCAACTGATCTAACATACAGGCATATTAAAAATAATAAAGTAAGCAACAAAAAAAGGATACCAAACTATGACTGTGATAGTGGAAACGAATATGGAACTGTCTGAGGCACCGCACCGGAACCACGGGAGGTATCAAAACCGAAATCATCAGGAAGTGTCACAAGTCACTAAGTGAAGAAACCCAGGCAGAGTTACTTCTGATTAAATAATTGTTGCATGGTGAAACTGCAACGGTCTGATTACAAAAGAACTATACTGACGCTGCTACCAAAGTTAGATCAATAAATGGATCAGTGTTACGTGGCCGCGGTTTTATGTTCCACCCTTAACGAAGTGCACCAGGTCGACCTCTTTTTTGTGCCGCACGAAGGGTTTGGGCGATGCACGTACAAAAAGCACTGACCGTGGTTGATGTCGGCATTCGTTACAGCGAGGCAATCCACTTGACCTCAAAGAATGCTTCTAAAACCCGGTTACACTTTGGCACTAATCGAAGAAGCTAGAGGTGCTTAGGTGGCCCAAACTGCTACAGGTCGACCCGACCGGGAGTTTATGGGTATCTTGTCGTTACTCTTGGCCAAACACAACCTGCTGACGAGGCGGGAAGTGGCCGGAGTCCCCATGCACACGTAATTGTGGAGAGGTTCAACCGTACTATAAATGACAGTTTGGGCAACAGTAAGCCCACTGAATGTTGTTTTTTATTTATATCGGACATGCAAAGCGTGGTACTGAGTGGGATCGGCGTCTGCGGACCGTTGTGGATGCCTCTAACGGTGAGTTAACCCGGCTCACAGGCATAAAATCATTTATGTCATTCTTAAAACTGTGGCAGGTGTTAAGTCTGCGTGGTCTGTGATGCGGCACATGTGATCTACAGCCTAGGTGGTATGATTGCTAAGAAAGGATCGCAAGGACTATATTCTATGCTTTGCACGATTGTTGTGGAGCCTAAGTACGCGTTTGTGCTTGAAGATCTGCGGGTTGTGCCACATGATACACAGCTACCACCAGACCAAGTTTTTAGTCATTATACCCGTCGCTAAGTTCGAAAACACTATCTTGCTGTGAGGCGGAACGAAACGGGCATGTTCCTTTTTGCGGCTGAACTCCAAATAGGTCAATCTTTCATTGCCCTTCGAATAACTGTGGACGTTGTTCTGGAACTATACACTGAACTACTGTGTGTCGTTTGGGGCGTAGGCCCAGGGCATTTCGATGTTGCAGGCGGCACGGCGGTTGTTTTTCTGTTGCTTTATGCGTTGCATGTCCTCGACTTTGAACAGGGCTGCACCGATTGCAATGTGACCACTGGCTTTATTCTGCTGCTTGTATGAGATAAGCTTCCCTTGGATAGCCTTAAGAAATTGCTGCATGGCCCACAGTCTGCGGCGAAGCGATACGCTGAAGGTGAGACATACACTCCACACGGGACACGGCCAGATACGCAGGATTGGATATCTAAAAACGGCCTTCGACAACCCTTATCATGTGTGGGTTTTTGATAGTAAGCCCCTGGTAGCCCCTGGTAGCTGCAGACAGTGATGTCATATTAAATTCGCCAGTCTGTGCTTATTATGACCTGCGCGGCACCTGCGACTGTTATCTCTACGATGCCATCTAGCACAAGCACATCCTGTTCATTCGTCCTGGGAACCGTAGCTTGGATGCCTTGGCACCAGCTGTTCTGTAGATGATACATGAGTGAAACCAATGTGCCTGGAAAGTGTTTTTATGGTGTTGTAATTAGAGTTTTGTTCCCAGTCGAGCAGTGCTATGCGGTAGCTACAAACGTGCAAGTAGGTCTCAACTATTCCTTAAGGTATCTCCATCCAAAAAGAGCCTTCCGCTTCTCTTCACAATGGACTCTGTCAGATTTAGGCGGATCTTCTTTTTAGGTTTTTAAGGGCCTCATCCTTTGCACAGTAGTCTCCCTCTTCGTAGTAGCCCTCACCTTCTGAGGTTACACGCAGCCACGCATGTGGACTTACCCTTAGGCTGGCCTGATCGACACAGTCAACGACCGGCAACCCGGAGCTCTAGCAGTCCGAGAAATATTTCGATGTTGTGCCTTGGAACTGTTCAAGTTTTTTTCCACATGATGGCCCATGGAAAGAACTTCAGCCACCTTCATTCTGGTGTCCACTCTTTTTGGCCGCTCACACAGAAGAATATGTTGACAGTTTCAGCGGGTTTTTATCGCGGAAGAGGCGATCTCGCGTTTCGTTCTACCACTGATGAGTAGGAAGGCCATGTGTCAGTAGTGGGTCATCAGCACTGGGGGCTGTAGAATCGCAGACACTGCGGCTCGGCCGGCCCAGTACTCGGGCTTGGGAATGTATGATGCGCTGTTCTTGATGGCCAGGAGTTTCTCCGCCTTGTCTCGCCACTACCCTAAAGAGCAACTTTTGGACTATTGACACCTTGGACCTCACATTCGCAGTCAAAATAGAAAGCCTTTCAGCTGGTCCATATGCACAGGCTTTACGTAAATGAAATCGGTTGCAACTAGCAGAACCTCTGTGTGGATTCTTTTCAGCACGCTAATTAGACTTAATCCACTTTATCATAACATGGATACCAGAAGGCCCTTGTACTACACCAGCGAGCCTTCCTAATAACGTGTCAATGTAACGTCTTATCATCA
Source organism: Megalonaias nervosa (assembly GCA_016617855.1). NCBI lineage: Eukaryota > Metazoa > Mollusca > Bivalvia > Unionida > Unionidae > Megalonaias > Megalonaias nervosa. Next base: position 71,028 of record JAECUM010093758.1, on the reverse strand, counting down.
CTGACTAGCGAGTTGGTCACATGGCAGGTGTGCACAAGAAAGTCAGCTACCTTGGATCAGTGACCAGCCGGCGTGTAATGCGTTTTCAGCAATTGGCACTATTCGCTGTAAACATGCCATTGATAATTTGACCTATTTCTTATCCTCTGGCAGCCAGATATTGGTATATTTTTCTAGTAAACATTGGCTTCGGTCGCCTCAAGACGCACGTGTAGACCATAAACCGTAGGCCCAACCATGGTCATTACCGGCGTTCTCTTTTTCTCCAGGCTTTTTGTGTGATGGCTAAAATAAGCTGCAATACCTGGGTGCAGATGGTTCTTTGCTTGTCGTTCCCCCACACATGACACAGCTGTGTCTCTTGGAGTTCCTAGTCCTTACGAAGACAAGGAACTGTCGGCACATTCCCCATTTCAGACTTCATCTATATTACTTGCAGTATTTTCGAACATAAGGCGCTGTGCATCGCTTTCTCATTTACAGCAACAACTACTCACACGTATTATGTATCTTCATTTTTCCAGTATACATTCCACAATATACTTTTTAAATGAAATAATAACCTGATGTGATCTGGGCCGACTCTGTGCGGTGGTCTCTGCTGGCCCGACAAGAAAAACGGTTCAGTTCTTTTAGGGGTGACACGCCGATGTAAACGAACAATGTAAGACTCAACAGAGAGAGCGGGGACTTAAGTGAGTGACTCTCTTCTCTTCCTGCGTGCATTCCGGTAAGACAACAACGGGAGGGCTAACAAACCAAATTGAACGCCTGGTAGTCCTTAGTCCGACAAATTAAACCCCCGAATCTATGATGATAATGAAGGACGATTTATGGATATGATGTCACCTGTTCATTAAAAATGTGCCATTTTACTGCATACAAATCTTTCCAGAACACACCTGCGTTCATTTTGACACTTACATGTATTTGGTAACAACCATATCTAGTCCGAAATTCAAAATGACCACAGAACATAGGGTTCTGCTATTCGACATGGATTTACAAGTTGTCAAACCTATATTTTGATCCGGAAATATTATGTACATATCATTAAAGGAACCCTTCAACTGACGTAACTAAACAGCCGCGAGAAATACCGGTAAGTATATAAGATATACACCGATGTGTGCAAACGTAAATGTCTGCACATATTTGCACATATTAATGAATAGGCGAGATCAGCCCCTAAAATGTCGGTCAGTATCATTAAAATGTGGGGCTGATTTATCGGCCCACTTAGTTCATTAAATAAGAAACTAGACTGTCCCGCAGTATTCCTATTCTGATAGAGCGATACGATTTCTAAAAATAATAAGTGTGTTGATAAACATTACATGCAATACCTAAGATTCTTTATTAAGATATATGATCAAAGGCTGGTGTTATATAACCTCAGATTTTCCTTCGTGTCATATGTACCATAATATATATTTGTAAATTAGCAAGAAAAATAACGATTGCATATAAGTATAAATATAAATGAAATTTCATTGTGTACAGTGTCTGCGAAACAGGCCACTCTCTCTACCTCGCCAGATTCGGGCGAAAAAATTAGATTCGACAAGTTCATTCCATTACATACACCAATGGAAAATGGAACGCAACGGAAATAAAATGTTTAATAACACTTTCGTCACTATTTGAACTAAATATGATTTCTGGTGATGAATTGGCATCAAAACATTAAAATGTATACTGGCTTTAAATAATAGTGCAAATTACTCAAAGAATTTTACACTTAAAATATGACCGACCTACTGTGCAGTGGAACTATTTATACGCAATGGAGATTTCTGAAATTTTTTAATTTGATTTAGTGGTCTTTATCTCGAAATATGGATACATGTTTAATTGGTTGCTTTTATGTTACCAACTTCATCGAAAACTTACAATTTACTAATAAAACTATTGCAACCTAATTCATATCAATGTTACCAGACTGCCACACAACAGAAATCCGCATACTCTATTGGAATTTCAACAGAAATCTGCATACGCTATTGGAATTTCAACAGAAATCCGCATACGCTACTGGAATTTCAACAGAAATCTGCATACGCTATTGGAATTTCAAAGTTAGGAAATTATTAATCTGTACACTATATTTTTAAATATTGTTATTATTTCAGAATATTTCTTAATTTTATATTTTTCGACTTGCAAACTCGATTTAAGTAATGACATAATTTTAGTGTATTGTGCTTCATATGAGACTGACCGGCCTGATGCACAACCGAAATTGGCCAACCCAATGGAACTCTTTTGATCCAGCTCCGATGTATATAAAGAAATGCGTCTTTAAGTTAAGAAGTATAGTTTGAAGATATTTGTGTTGCGGTTTCTTATGGAGAAAATTTTACCACTGATTTAAACCATGCTTGATGGCTGTTCTATGCTTTTAGCCAGTACTTGCGTCTGATTAGTTGAGAAAGTTGCAAAAGAATCTCCTCTCGGGAATGGAATCATGCGACCTTCGGATCATGAGTACGGCTGTCCTCCACGACTACGGATCCTCCTTTGAGTATATTACAGAGATATAAATAAAATAGAACAAGATCTGATTTATTTCATTTTTCGTATTAAAAAATGAAAATTTTTTAAAGCGAAATAATATCTTTAATTTACGCTTAACTGTTGTTCGGCACAGTGGATATACATTTATAGCAAAGGGTATATGTATAACCTGCGTACTTGTAATTTAATTAAAGACAAACAAAATATTTCATGAGTGATCATTTCTATTTTCGTATGGCGATTGCTTACTTTCTCAAATGCGCAAGTTTCATACAATTATTAGGGTCAATTTTGCAAAATAGTTATATTTTCAGTTTTGCATTACAAATAGATATGCATGCATCTGGTGATTAAAAACTTCTTTTGAGCCTTTTCAACTAAAAAAATTAAAAACATTAAAAATAATTTCCATTGAGAATTTTATTTCCATTGCGTTCCATCTTTCCATCACGTATTTTATTTCCATTGTGTTCCAAGTTTCCTTTCCGTATTTTATTCATTCTGGTCAGATGTGAGCTACAGAACCCTACTCAGTGGCTCTGAACAGAGATATTTTGGTTCCTATCGCAGATGTGAGGTAGAGAACCCTACTCTTAAATGCTTACAATGAAATAGTGAAAGTAAAGACAAATGTTTGTTAAATATTGTACTTTTTGTAGCAATGTTCTAAAAAGTTTTAAAGTTGTGAGAGAACTTCAATAAAAGGTAACAGATGCTACAGGCCTTACAGATGTTTAAGATTGCATGGCTCTAAAAATGAAAATGGAGATGATTAGGTCACGTATATAAATAAGACCAAAAAACACTCACTGGTTTAGAAAAGTTGGAGATTCCACACCGGTTAAGAAGAAAATCAGTTTCAAGGAGACCGTCGTAGATGATAATTTTTTTGTACTATATTTGTTGAAGACAACCCCATGGCTTGAAAACCTACATGAGTTTTACTTATCTAACACTAAATAATACTGAATCTGCTTAAAGTTCCAGTCAGTAGCTCCTGACTTGGTATCTCACAAGCAGGAGCTACCCAAAATCACATCCTAATGAACTAGTCGGCCACAAGTAAGACCTAGTGATTCTCAGGGCTATGCCAGTTGAGGTTCCATATCTCATCACCGCTACATTAGCCGGATTGGTCTGAGTATAAAGGGACAAAAACGTACACCGACACTCTTTTACTTATTTCTGCCTTTCCTATCATTATTCTTCTGACTGTCCTATCACTTCCATCTTTACTTTATCTTTGACCACGCACCACCCGTTGCTTAATAGTCGAGTGTAATAGATATAGATAGATCGGTCATTCGAGTATATTGAAAAATTAACTTGCAATTCCTCCACGTAAACAAGATTGGTTTTGTACAGTGTTGAAACCATGCAGCTGATTTAGTAAATACACCAAGGTCTCATTTAGTAAAGTTAAAATTTTGAGCTCACCTAGCTGTACTCAGTAGCATCAAGTGATGGGGTATGGTTTGCATTAGGTATCATCTTCATCCTCATACTGTTCAGCAGAATTGAAGCAAACTGCAAAGATAGCATCCATGGAATTAATACAAATCATGCTAATCCACCATCAAATTTGGCAACCACAGTTACTAACAATAAATATGATTTGAAATGAATTCCTCTCAATAACCTCATAACAGAATTTGACTAAAGTTGACAAAGCTTCTTGGCATAAAGAGCATTCAAATATGCCTTTCTGGCTGCCATTATGAAAAGTGGAGACTCCTTTAAATGACATCCTTGAAAAAGGTATTCAGCAGAATTCAACCAAATTTGACAAGTTTCATGCTTGAAGAGCTTTCAGATTTATACAAATGAAATCAATCTGTCATCAGATACGGCAGCCATTACTGAAGCAGACAAACTTTTTAATGACTTCATTTAAAAACTTGAATAAAATTTGATAGGAGGTATCCTGGTACAAATTGCTTTCACATTTATACAAACAAGGCCAATCAGCTATCGAATATGGCTGCCATTACTAAAAGTAGATAACCATTTCATAAGCTGCTCAGCAAAGTTTTACCAGATTGGAGAAGAAGTATCCTGTCATGGAGAGTTTACTAGTTGATACTTATGATTTTGATTTGCTGTCATGTAGTCACCAGCACCAAAAAGACCTTTAAACAACTCAAAAACTACTCATCTGCATTCAACAAAACTTGACAGAAAGCATGAGTAGCTTTTTTAAAATGTGTGCAAATAATTCTTTTTTATCAATTATTGTTGTAATTACTGAAAATATAGTAATTTAAATGATTTCTTCTTAAAAACGGCCCATCTCAGTAAGACCAAATTTGACATTAAGATTTGTTCAAATGATTCTGATGTGTCATCAGATAACAAACATACACAAACATTAAAACAGCTTCTCAAAAGAAAGCTTAACCAAATTTGACCAAACCTGACAGAGCACTATGGCATGGATTGAAATTTGCAAATAATGCCAGTCTGCCATCAAATATGTCCAGGTTATTAAAAGCAGAAAAAACATCTAAACTGCTTTGTCTAAATAAAGCAGTTATTGAGAACTCTTCTAAATAAAATGCTGCTTAGTAGGGTTTGACAAAATTGGACACGGGGGGGGGGGGGGCATTGAAATTTGCAAACAATGCCAGTCTGCCATCAAATATGTCCAGGTTACCAAAAGCAGAAAAAAAACCTGTACACTGCATCGTCTAAATAAAAAGCTGCTTAAAAGGGTTGGACAAAATTTGACAGCATCCCAGCTCTAAAGCTTTTTAGCATTGGACAAATGATGCTGATAATGCCTTCAAATGTGGATGAAGATACCAAACAACAGAGAAACCTTGAAACAGTTGTTTTCATAACATACTCAGTTAACAGAATTAGAATAAAATATCTATGGATCACATCCTTCTGACCTTGATTTCTTGGCCAACTGTTCTTGCATTTGACTCGTAGGTCAGCCTTGTAAGCAAATTCAGGCCCACTTGGGACTCTGGTTTAGTTGCATTTTGTTTCTGTAATTGTTGTTGTAATTTATTGGATCATTTAATTCTGTAACATGGGCATTTTGAATTAAGATCATGGTACAGCTTGGTTGCTTTCTGTTCTTTTCTAAACTGGGTTATCCCTTGATATTTTTTTCAGATTCTTATGGTAATGTTAGAATAGTTCTATCTTGTTATTTGATATTATCAAAATATGAAAGTCCAGAGAAACTGACCAGCCATATTCCATGAAGCAATTTAAGAGGTAAAGCCCAAAATCATTATTTTTATGCTTGAGAATACATAAGAACAAGAAAGCCATCATCTGTGATTTGTCAGATGATAACTTGAGAAGTAAGACGAATGAAGATTGTGTTGAATTGGATGTAGCAATCTAATCCTGGTATGAGATGCAATCTGACTCATGAGTTTGATATTTTACAGGTTACTGAGAATCCTTCTAAACATGAAGGGACTTTTTAAAATGTGTACAAATTATGATGTTATGTCATCAACTGTAGTTGCCATTACTAAAAGTATACAAATTTAAATGTCTTCTCAAATATCTCAACCAAATGTAACAGAAAGTATCCTGGCATCAAATGAATTCAGATTTGTTCAAATGATTCTGATCCACCATCAAATAATAGAGATGAATAGTAAAGTCACCCCACCCCTTCAACCAAAACAAAAAAAACCCCACAAACTAAAAGATGAACTGATATTGACAAAATTTAAAAGAAAGCACTGTGGCATGAAGGACTTTCAAGATTGTAGATGGGATGCTAATTTTGCTTTTAGATATGGACAGGATACCAAAACCAAATAAAAAATCCATTTAAAATGCTTTATGTAAATTAAAAATATGTTCAGAAGATTTTGACCAACATGCTAACACAGTCTTTTTGAGTATTGGATGAATAATGTTGATGATGCCATTAAATGTGGGTGAAGACAGATACACAATGAAACAATTCAAAAACAGTATTAACAGACCATATCCCTTTGACCTTGATTTTTTGGGCCAACTGTTCTTTGGTGGATGTTAGCTAGGTGTCCAAACCCAGGCCCACATGCCACTATAGTTTAGGTATATTTTTGATGCTATCATTATTGTTTCCTTTTGGAGCCAGCAGTTTGGCTGTTTTCTGCACTTTTCTAAACTGAAAGTTGTTCTTTCATATTTTTTTCAGATTCTGAAAGTCAGTTTGGAAAGTTAGAATAGCTCTGTCACAATGTTTGATATTCTGAAGAAACGAAAGTCCAGAAGAACTGTCTGGTCATATTCCAAGATGACGAAGAAGGAAAAGCCAAATTCATTATTATGTTCACTTTTTAGAATGTTTAAGAAGAAAAAGAAGAAAGACCTGGTTAGTGAAACATCAGATGATATGTTCAGAAGGAAGGCAGATGAAGATTGTGCTATGTTAAATGGGCTAGAATGGTTTAATCCTGGCATGAGATGCAGTCTGACTCCTGATTGTGATAATTTGCAGGTTACTGAGAATCCGGGTTCAGTGGGAGACATTGTAGGGGATATAAAAAAGAAGCAACATAAACAATCGTGTGCAGATAATGGCAGAGTCAAAGAACTTGAGGACTGTGAGAGGACTATGATGTTGACGAACCAAGACAATCTTCAAAAGCATGTACACATTATCATTGATTCCGGTACATGTAAAATTACTGTATACTCTGATGTCACTTATGAAACAGAAGTAAGAAAGAAACATACTGAAAAATATAGCAAGATGAGAGAGTGTAGTAGTTTTCAGCCAGAAACTTGTGATGTTGAGAAAAAGAGGAATGATATGGAAATGACATTTCAGTCGAACATTTGTAGACCAGAGACAGGTCAAGATGAGGCTGAGATATATAATCGAAAACCAACGGCTCTTGTACTACCAACAAGACATCAGACCAGTACAATTACTGTTGTGTCACCACAGCTTGTGGAAAGAAATACAATTGAACTTGATGAAAGCACCATGGCTGATACTGATGACAACACTCTAGTTAAAACTGATGAAGGTGATGATGTTCACACAGTGAATAGTTCATATAATATGGAATCCGACACAGACAACACTTTTGTGAAAGGCATAGACCGGTCAAGCAGTATATCATCCCACTCCATTGAAAACAATAGTACAAATGTCCCATCTCTACAGGAGAGAGATAATAGATCTTTTGAGGAATTAAATATAAGTTCTATTGCCTCAGTTAGCTCAGCTGGACAGGAAACGGTGCAAGAGACAGCTGGACAAGAAACTGTGCAAGAGACAGAGGATGTTAGAAACTTCACCAGAAATGATATTCAGGATAGTCATCTAGTACATAACGATAACACTCTGTACCCCCCAAAATCTGGTCACTCTCCACATTCCATTAGAGTTGCTACTCCTCAGGAAGGAAATAATGCTTCATGTCATACCCAGATGTTCGCTAAACTTGACCATGAAATGAAGTGTTCCAGTATATATAATTTGCCTGACTCTTGTATAACAAATATGACTGCAGCAAAGTTAGTGCAGAAGATTGATAACCTTGAATCAGAGATTAGTAAACTATCCAAATTGGTGTTGTTTGCAATGATGTCTAATTTAAGAATCCCAGGTAACGTGAAGAAACGAGATGCTGTCATATCAGAATTTCAAGAAAATTGCAAGGCTTATTTTAATGATGATGACATGATAAGCCTTATTAAGGGGAACTCGTTGCAGGTAGCTTCTCTGCTAGATAACAGTTTTATCCATCCAGAATGTTGGGAACATAATGGACACAGTAGCAGTGCTTGTGTATGTCTGGCATCTAATATTTCTGACTTAAAGTCTGTTCAGTACAGCGAAGTAAAACCCCAAACTACAAATATTAGCATTATAGCTGTAGAAAAGAGCAGTACATGCTCATATAGTAATAATAAAGGAGAGGAAGTGAAAACAGACACAATGCTAAAGGCACAGAACGACTCAAAAGGAGGTGAACTAGCTAATCAGCCAACAGCCATGTCAATGATGGAGAGACCAGTGTGGGACACAAGAGCAGAAAGTGATGTACTAGGCCATACATTATCCTTGCAGACAAACCTGGGTGAAGACAATCTTGATCATAATATGGATATAAAAGAGAGCATGGATGGTCAGACTGAGCAACGTTCACTTGTAGCCGAGATAAACAAGATTAAGTCTTCTGAAAGAGAAGGAAACTGCAGCTGTTCAGAAAAAATAATAATTGCTGGCATGGATGATGCAAAGAAACATGGACCTGGTTCATTACAAGTAAAAGATATTGAAGAAAAAGATCAGAACCATAATGAAGAAAAATCAAGATGCTTATCAGAAATCAGCTTGTCTCAATCAATAATCATCGGACACACCAACAAGACTCCAATGGAAAATACAGAGAATGATGCACAGCTAGAAATGACTTCCGATAGCACTACACCTGAATGTGCAAGAGCAACAGACAGCAATGGGCATAGTGTAAAGGATAACACAGGAGAAATACAGACAGACAAACCTGCATTTATTAATAGTGATGCAGATGTATCATGTTTAAGGGAATCAGTTAAAGATCAGGTGAATCTCGAGACAGATGAGACTGCAGTAAGCACCAGCAGGTTGAATTTGGAAGCATCTGATAGCTGTTCTAATGCTGACAGTATTCACAAGAGTTGTCTTGACCAAAAGGAAAATGTTGTAGATTTAAGTAGCTGTGTCTTGAAAGTTAAAGAAACTGCCTGTTGCCTCAATACGTACGCTACTGATGCTAGTGATGCAAGTTGTCTTCACCTGGTGGACAGCAACATTAACGTCAGCCCTATCAACACTGACCTTTGTGTGCATTTCCCTGACATGGATCCAGTTATCTCAGACCCAGAGCATATCCTTGGTCGTGGCATACCTGCACAGCATGAAGAGTATCAGCAAAGGCAGTCCTTAGTTGGTTATTCGTGTGATCACTTTTTACAAGTACAGGATAAATCCAAAGAGGAATTTACAAGAGAAAATTTTATTCAGGACAGTGACCCAGAGCAGCCAAGAGCAAACAAATTTGAGTCCATGTGCAGAGTTCAGAAGGAGAAATTGAAAGAGACCAATTCAGTTTTAAATATAAAGAAGTCACGAAGGAGGTCTAAATCAGGTGTAAATGTCAGTTGCAGACTTTGTTCTTTACAAAGGAAAAGAAGAGGCAAAAAAAGAAAGGTGAAGCTCAAGAAAAACATGGAACTTGGCAGGAAGGTCAGTCATGCAGAAAACTTTCCAGGGATTTTGAGTGATCTTAAAATTCTTCTTCACTACCTTACTTCCTCATTTGCCCAGGACACAGTTCAAAGTGGTAATTTGACACAGGCAACAAAAATGGTAAAAGGAAAAACAGATTTTGCAACAGAGCTTGGCATTGTGGTGCCAGAAAAGAATAATAGCAGCCAAGAAAGACTTATTGATGATTTTCTGCAGAGTTTAGTATCTACTTGGTTCATCTTTCCTACCATTAGGAATGGATTACAGACAGTAATCCTTCTTCCAACTGGCTTGCAGTTGTACTTTGAAAGACTCCTGAGAGGAAGTCCTCCAGAGGAAAGAGAAAGGATGTCGTATGAGTGGCTTAGACTTCAGACATTCGTCAACTACCCATCATCTGCTCCAGGCAGTGGAATAAGACTTGCAAGAGCAGGGTTTTACTACAGTGGAAATGGCACAGTAACTGTGTGCTATGCTTGTGGTGGACAGCATAGTGGATGGAATTTTCATGATGACCCTTATGAAATTCATCGGAGAATATCACCTGACTGTCCTTTCTTGAGAGGTAATCCAACCTATCCTAATGTCCCAATTATGCAAGAAGGGGAACCGATTGGTATCCATATGGGAAGTAACGCTTCAAATACACCTTTGTCACAAACTATGGTGAATTCACCATCCAGCTCAAACAGAATATCTGAAATGTCACATCCAGCATCCTTTCAATCACAGAATTTAACAATTACCCAGGCACAGTCTTCTGCAGCAGCATTGCCCAGCATTCATAATTCACAGGAAGGAGGATCAGAACAACAGGCCTCACAGAAAACCATGTCAACAGTTGAGCATTTTTTAGGAATTGGTCCTTCTTCAATTAACCCAGCAAGTTCAGCACATATTGATGAAATTCCATCAGTTATGCATCAGCCTGTTACATTAACAGTGGCAATAGCTCCCAATACCAGTGGGGAATTTCTAGAAGGGAAACAACCAACAACAGCAGCATCCAATCTGGTAAGTATCAGCCTCCTTACTCACTATGTTATAATGAAGCTTCAGTTTTGATTCTAGGTCTTAAACTATGTAAGAGAAAGAAAGTTAAACCAACAATTTAAGTATAATCTACAATACGATACATAGTGAATATTCGAGACACAGTATTGTGAATTAAATTCCAAATAATCCATAATGTTATATCACAAGTTCAGTAATACAGTCTGTTCTGAAAGAATTCAGATAGTTTTGAATGCCCTGTATAACACAATAACGCAATGCAGAATATCTTCAAATGAGTTCACAGTAATCCCAGAGTAGTGTATTAATCCAAATGTCAGTTAGCACTTTTGTAATTCTTATGAATATGTTAAATAATTCCTCTTGAATTATGTCTGATGTCAGCAATACAAGTACAAACTCTGATCATCAATTCCCACAGACTCAGACTGATAAAGAACAGGAATTATTTATCAAATTTCTATAAACATTTTAACTTGATTAATCATTAGAATAACTAAATGGCTGATAATGAATTTGAGCATTTTAATAGAGTTCACTATATTAGTGGCTTGCCAGTATTTTTAAAGAGTTTACTATACTAGCAGCTTGCCAAAAGTTTAACAGAGTTGATTATATTGGTGACTTTCCAATGTTTTAATAGAGTTGACCATATGAATGTATTGTGAATATTATCTAGAAGACACTTTGAATTCAGCTAAAATGGTAAAAAAATAACATGGAAAAAAAACTTCATGATTTCAGAGGTTATTATCATTATTCTAATCCAAGTCTGCAGATAAACAATCAGTAATCAATCTTAAATTGGTCCTAAAATATTGAATTACTTGTATTTTTTTAAATTTTCAAGACTCAACCCCAGCAGCCAACAGATGATGCAGAGAATACACAATACAGGAATCCGGGAAACTTTGTGTTGATAAAACCTGCTGGGCAAGTAGAGGATCCTGGAGTGGATCCCACACCTCAAACGATGTCAGAGCGGCCAAGGCACCCTGAGTATGCACCATTGTCATCAAGAGTTAATTCTTACACAGGCTGGCCAGCCCGCTTGGATCAGACCCCACAGCAGATGGCAGAGGCAGGGTTCTACTATGCAGGTACATTATGGGATAACTGTTGTGCTTGTGGATAGAGAGTTACATGGAGCCCCCAGTCTCTCACTGAATGCTGATCAAATGGTCAGTTTAGTAAAGAAATGGGATCTTCTATGTCATTCCAGGACTTTGTCTTCTGGAAGAAAGAGAGAGGGAAATCAGTTACTGTAGATAAAATACAAACTTAAAGTATCATATAACAAAACTGGTTCAGCCTTTGATAAAGTCATATCATATTCCTGTCCTTATGAAAAGTACAACTTAAATAAGTCCACCTTAATTACTCACTACTTGGTATCAGATTAAATATGCTTGGTATATTTTTAAAGTCTTCTTTGTTTTATGGTTATTAAATGTTATTAAATCACTGTATATCATGTTTCTCTCAAAGTCAGAAGTTGGTCCTGATCATAACAATACCAATTAAAACTCAAAACTGGGGAGGAATTCCATTCAGCCTGCTGAATAAAGGTGATGTGTTATCACAGGTGGATACATACTACAGGTAGGAGAGTTAAGTAGATAATGCATATTCAAATTGATCTGCATAATTAGCTTATCCATCTAATGAACATTTATTGTATGGAGATGGCCCTGACTTGATGAGACAGAAGTGAGGTTTGGTATTGTCCTGTGCACATCTGTCTGTCTGCTGCTATAAAGGTACACATATCCAATGAGATCTGATAGGGTGACTTGTTTGGTGTTATAAAGATGAACAGATTGAATGAGGTTTGATAATGTGTGCACATCAAACTGTTTGGTGCTATAAAGGTGCACACATCGAATGAGATGATTGGGTGTGCACATCGAACTGTTTGGTGCTACAAAAGGTGCACGCATCTAGTGAGATTTGATAGGGTGTGCACATTAAACTGTTTGTGCTACAAAAGGTGCATACATCTAATGAGATTTGATTGGGTGTGCACATCGAACTGTTTGGTGCTACAAAAGGTGGGCACATCTAATGAGATTTGATAGGGTGTGTGCATCAAATTGTTTGTGCTAAAAATGTGCACATATCTAATGAGACTTATACTGTCTTATACATATCAGTCTATTTACTGCTGTAAAGATCAGAAGATTTAATTGGCACTGTCTCGGGATAAATAATAACAAGAAAGTAGTAGGTTTCATTGTTTAAACTTGAAGTGCACAGCTAAGCTTATGATTAAATTACATTTTGGTTTAAAAGAGAAAAACTTAGAAACCAAGCAGAATGCCACCAAATCACCATTGTTTCTGCATAATAAAGAATGTTTTTCACACAATTTACAAACAACTTAGTGGAGGACCCATCAGTCCTTTCCATCTCTATCTTCTCCTCCACTCACTTTCTATATGTGTTGTTCATTTTCTTCTTGCTTTCTTTCATTGATCAAAGAATGTCAGTTAGCTTCTTGGAGTGAAAAGCTTTTTGCACCACAATATGTCATTGTTGAGAAAATAGTTATTTTGTGGTTCACATCACACATAGTTTTGCAGGTGATCTCAAAAACCAGACTTGCTGTAAACTTGAAGTCAAATTTCACCCCCATGACACTTGAAGTTTTTGAAGTTTTTATTTGTAAAGTGATATGACAAAAGCATACCATATATCTTCACTTGTAAGTTGGATCTAACTGTAAACTGTATAGATCCAGATCTGCAGTCACATGATGCACTGGTAGATCTGTGTCTGCAAAGGTTTTAGTGCCAGTCAGTAGAACAAACAAGATAGACCTGAACTTATGTAGCATTATTTGATCATGGATCAGAGACTTCTACTTAATAGTTGTGAAATGTCATACTAGATATATCCATCTCTCAGAATCAGCATGGATATAAAAATTATGTGGAAAACCTGCCGACAGAGATATATACAAGAACATACAAGAGGACAAAGTCAGTAACAAATATATCAGTAAAAGTGCATATAACAAAAGACATCAGTAAGTGATAACATACAAACCTTGATTCAGTTAAATTCTTCACTGATTCAGTTAAATTCTTAACCTACTTTAGCTTGCCTCTTCAAAGTACATTAGTAGTATTTAAAAGTTAGTATGTTTTTGATAAATGTTAAAATGCTAACAGAAGAATTTGCAAAAGACTTCTGTTAGAAAAGAACCCATCATGTCATTGTCATTATCACTTTAGTGTGTACTTTTTCTGAATGGTAAATAATGTTTGCAGTGGCTACTGGAGACTACCAAAAGCATCCAGACAGGAATGTAATTGTTCATTTTTTTGCATAGTTACAGCACAGCTCATGCAATTTTCCGAAACCCCACACTTTGTGGTGGGTGACATAATACCCTCCACTTTTATTCAGTGGTGGAGGGATAAGTACTTTAATATCACCTGGCAACTCCGCAGCAGAGGGTCCGATTTACATTACTGATTGATATTTGAACAGCCAATGAATGAAGACCACCCATGGCATCAAGAGTGATAACATGATATCATTTTGAACAATCAGCCATCTTTATATTGATCAGATGTTTGGACAAATGACAAATAATTTCAGTAGTCTTGTTTATTCAGTACATGTATATTCAGAAAAGGTCAACTGACTTCTTTTGTTATGCTTCTACTTTATTCAAAGATATAATGTGAACAAACACATACACTGATGAGAGTCATGCCTTGTTGAGCTTCTCAAGAACAGCATACATATTTCCTACTGTACAAATTAGAAGTAGTCCTCTGGGATATGGACAGGTAAATTCAGTATTGAGAACCACTACTGTTTTTAAAGAAACAACCAAACAAATAGAAAACACTGAACTTACACAGAAATGCGAACCACATATTTAGTCAAGCAGTAATGGAATAGTCACAAGGCTGAATATACATAACTTTGAACTAATTCAGTTCTGACAGCATGTGTACTCTAAGGGACTGGCCATTTAATGTATGGAGCTAGAATGTTTTTTCCAACAGGGTTATTCTTTTTCCCTTTCTTTTCAAGACAAATAAGGAATGGAATAATGAATCTTTTTTCCACTGACATCATTACAAGGCACTTGTTTTGTTGCTTTTACCCCTCCCACCTATGACCCTTTAGAAAATTAAATGGTTTCTGCCTAATAAACTTTATTTCAGCAGATGTTTACAGAAATCAAGGCAGTGATCATTGTCAGTTATAGAATATTTATAAGGATTAGCATCAAAAGATGATGTCGGTTTCAGCTTGGGAAAGGTGTTTTATCGTACAAGGTCATCTGACATAGAACATGGTAATAGCCCCAATTATAGACCTGTCATTAACAAAGGAAGTTTGATAATTGTTCATAGTTAATCTGAACTCAACTTATTGCTGAAATGAATAATAATGTGGAAAATTGTCAAAATCTCAAATGTTCAGAATTAAATTTCCAACATATCTAGGGCATTCTGCATGTATGTATTGTCTCCAGTTATCATGTTATTTGCTCCTATTTTTGCAAGGGCAGGATATAAAAACAAAAAATAGAAAAAAACCACATCATATGGAAATGATGTGTTAATAACTTAATCGTAATATTGATCTGTTTCTTGTTATTAGTTTGATACTGTTATTCAAGTATGCAGTTTCCAGTTTATGACTGTTAGTGCATTTGGTTATTGAGACAAAAGAAAATTTTTAACTAATTTAGTTGAATAGTGTTTGGCATGGTTCTGTATATGGTATATATTGCTTTACATCTACAGTTAATGTGTCAGAGTGGATAAAGTGTGTGATTTAGACATGCCACGCACACACACAGAGACACACATTTGACTTTGAAGGATGAGGTCATGAGTTCGTGCCCACTGACAGGAAATTTTCTTTTTCCTCCATGACACTAAAAGGTCTAGTATGGTATTAACTTAACACTTACAAACGTTTTCAGTTTCTGTACATGTAGATTTATAATCCGTTGATTTTTAATGGTTTTGAAGATTGCTTGAAATTGTCAACATGTGATGCATCGGAAAAGTAAAATTTGGTTAACATTAATAAGCTTTTTAGTGTTAATTTTAAAACTCACATTGGTGAAAAATTTAAAACAAAAGCAGAATAAGACAATAAACTTTTTTGGCTGGAATATCATTCTGACTTGGTTTGAATGATTAGGCCACTAAATGAAGAAACCTTGTCAGTCAGTGAATAATTATTCTGTTACCATGGCATAAGAAAAACATGTTTCTAATGTTAAGTGTTACTGATTATGATAACTTGTGCAGTAGTGATTTTGATTGCATATTTTATGAAAAAGATAAAAACTTTACTAAAAGCAGTTAATGATATAGAAATGCTTTGGAACAAGTTTATCTCATTTTTGGGGGGGCTATTATTAATTGTATGCAATAGGAAAATGAACAGAAAAAGGAAAAAGTTATATATTATTTCGCCTGATGCTTAAGTCTGTCTGGTGATATAAAGATAAAGGTATATAATTGTTGTGCAGTACATACAACAAATGTGCATGAGTTTATCCATTTCAAGTAAGATTTGAGATTTTGTAAAGATGAGTTACTTTTGATTTCTTTTCGCAAATTGTAATAGGAGGGTACAACAAAGGTCGAATTACATCTTTGTAAATAGTTCAGAGCAAGACCATTGGCCATTCTAAACAATTATCCTAACTTGTCAAGGAATGGAAGACAGTAAACAGATAAATGTAAATTTTGATTCTAGCTGTTTTTCTTTCTATCATTGATTTTTCTTTTACGAGAATTAAACAATCAAATAGCCTATGGTTACGGTATGCGAAGTTATTCACTTGTACTGACGAGTACATCGTTTGACGTCAACATAATGGGAAAGAAAATAAACCTGCAGAAGAGCTTTTGTTGTGCTTTTAGGTTATTAGTTTGCACATGAAATTAACATGTAAGCTGCAAAGAAAACTAACTGTGTTGATGGCTTCTTTTAAGCTAGGTTATTAGTTTGCACATAAGCATTTACCTTCTCAAAGTGTAGGAGTGAACCTACATGTATTTAGGATGAATTTTTGTGACCATTTGTGATTTTTTTAAAAACCCAACCCAAATGATACTTTAGATAATACAACATAGTAATATTTAACTTAAAGATACAAAATCTTAATACTTTTTTGGCAATGATTTTTGCTTTTGCATGTTGATGCAGCAACTGCCAGAACTATGCTTTCTTGAGTTTCAATTACCTGTCTATAATGCTGTGATTGGCTGAAAGAAGAAATCATACATTATGTTCATGAGAAACCATGCATGGGGTAACTATTGGAACTTTTCTGATTTTGTTTTACTTCAGACGGGTACAAATGCTGTTTTGTTATTAATTTATTCTACATCTATCGTTCTTCCCTTTCCACAAAATAACTCTTTAATTCCTGTTGGATTTTAATCTGACGACACCCTAGTTGAGTCTGATCTTTCACTGTTCTGTTCTCTTTTCATCGTTTAGAAGGGCTATGATCATGGATGGAAGTACCCATCTGCATTACATTAATCATTAAAAGGTCACCGGCCATACTCTAACATTTTTCTTTTTACATCAGATTTGCGTTACATGATTAAAAGTAGTTATACTCGCAAAAAAAGAATTTAAAAAAATTATCAGGTGTAAAAAAGAGATAAGTTAATTACTCGATATAGAAATATATAATGCTGTTACATCCCCTTAGCTACCGTTTCCCACCTATAGGGGATGCCAACTGGAAATGATGTACATTTATCTCCACAAGACGAAGTACATGCTCCTTGTTGTCAAAAAATAAAACACTATAAACTATGGATAGAGAACATTTAGATGAAACTATTGAAAACTAATTTGCTGATCAGCCTTAAATCGATATGCGTGCTTGACTCACTAGATTATGTTGCTTTCAAAACTGTTCCGTTGTTTCAATTTATTTTCAAAATTCCCATTAATACAGTAAAAAAGAATCGGTGCTGGCTTCCCTATGTCAGTCAACATTGTGAAAAAGAAAGAAATGGGCACACTTTAAAGAATCCAAAGGAACCAAAGTTGGCTTCCTTATGTCGGCCAACTTCATTAGAAAATAATCAGCACACTTAAAAGAATCCAAAGTCATGTATTTTCAAATAATAATTTTTATTTGTGAGATACCATCGTAGAGTTAACCTGGATACAATACAGTCTTGGTCATTTTACATCTTATAACGTATCATGCATGAATGGCAGGTGCCTTCAAGCAGTCGGGTGATATTCCTGTCTCATTTGCGATTCTGTCATCTGATATAAGCGATACACACAAAAGTTTGCTACATATATGGAGTTCGTGGATATATTTTTTCTTTAATAAATTTTGCAAGATGAAAAAAGAAGGAATAAATGATAACAATACAAGGTTAGTTTCTTTCATTTTATTTTCAAATAAGTGTTTTGTTTATCTATTTTATTGTACCGTGCAGTGGGGGTGGGGCACAAATTCAACAAAAAATTATTTCGTTTCTTAAGTCTTGGGACACATACCTTGATATAAAATTTGACAATAAGTTCTGGCACAGGAAAAAAAATTATTATTTTATCGTGTCCCAATATATGTGGTAAATAAGGTACAGTGTTACTCTGCTATAACACGGTAGTTGGGAGCCATAGAACCTGATTGTGTTATAGACCGAACCATGTTATATGCAACCAGGTCAGTTAGCTGAAGAAAATTATGCATGTACCCGCAAAAATTTGCGGGAGGAGGTAGGTAATAAATGCAGGAGCAAAAATATATCCTTCATTGGCACAGTTACCATCTTAAATCAATACATATTAAACGAGAAGTATACCTGTAGTGAAAACAGAAGGCATATATAATATTTTACTTTATTCAGAGAACCACGCATTGGTACATATATGTGTATACTGTTTTTATATACATGTCTAATGTATAGTATGAATAGAGTATCAACACTGTACTCACCTGTGAATCTCATCACGTACATTGAATCCACAATGCAAGTAATTCCATCGAAAATATGCACACGCACAGATTTAAAATATTCAGTAATTTTGTCACAGGCCATATAGGTCTGAATTCAGTGGATAAAAATATCACAATCACATAACGAATGATGAAGCACATTTACTTTTCAGTACATCCCATGTCGGTAAAAGTTAGTTTGTGTTTTAAGCCGCCATTGGTAGCGATCATAAGCATAAACTTTTTTCTTGCAAAAAGGAAACTTTCATGGCACAGTAAACATGTTCCAGTCACATTGGAAAATGAAACAAACCATCAGATTCCATTGCTTTTATGTAAGTTTGGTACTGACTTCCTTTGAAGAAAGGTTCTTTGTTTTTATTGAAGATTGTAGTTGGCTTTCTTTGATGAAGGGTGCATGTGCTATTGAAGTCACCGCGAAAGGACAGCTTTGGAGAACCAAACAAATGCCCGTTTCTTATCGTGGCAGCAACATCAAATAATTGTATTGCATGATTGAGACTGAATTTTTTTCCATTTGCTTAGAACATTTTCATAACAATTGGTGCTTGGAGGTAATCTGTTTTCTTTGAAATTTCAGGAAACTATTTTATCTGGGTACATTTTTATAAAGGAATTGGCAGTCGTTTGGTTCATTGTAGTTACTGTTCCTCCCTGCCTATTGATAGACCAACAAGTAAGATCTTGGATTGGGGGGGGTTACATTTGTGGCAGCGGAGTGATGCTGCCTTCCATGCATGTGTCAGAAATTTAAAAAAGGGTCAACAGACAATAGAGATGCAGGTGTTCTGGTCTGATGACAGGGATTACTACAGAAAATGTGAGTGTTCTGAAGGATTTAATTCTGAGAGAAAAGAAGAGGAATTTTATTTACCATCCACATACAGATGTCAGTCTACGTAAATTAATTACTAGCAAGCGGCCGAACATCCGACAAAAGATAGATTATGAGATAATGCCTCGTCTGGTTGATCCAAGTTACCAGAAATGTCCACAAAAAAAAAGCGGATATGTCAGAACATACAGTACTCATGCTAGATGTCAACATATGCAGATTATGATATAACAGTGCACTGTTAAGATGGTTTTGTCAATATGGACAAAGAATTTGTTTATGTAACAATAGATAAATTTCAGTGCATTTTTTATCAAGTGTGCGGCTTCCTTTTATGGGACATATGAACTTCTCCACTCCAAACCAATGGTTGTATATACAAGTTTAAGCAGCCAACCATGTCGCCAATAAAAAAAATCACAAGATGGTATATTTTGCCGCCTGTCATGAGCGACCTCTGCTATGAGCAACCACCTGTCATTTCCAACCACAATCATAATGCACGGATCAATTTTATTATATAAACACTCTGTCATGAGCAACTGCCTCTGAACGCGACCAGCGACCGCGATGTCTTTGCAAAATATGCATTTCGACACTGCTATGAATGGCCGCATCGCAAAAACAAGGATAAACTCCATCGACCTTTATTTAATCCCTGTAAGAGCGACCGCTCAAACCGTTCTAAATAGAAACAAAAAAGTTAAAAAATAGGCTGGCTACAGATGTCTGAATCTTTGTTTTTGTTTTAGCTATGCTTATAGTGTTTTATAGTTTCTGTCATAAACCAGACTAAAGTATATGTAGATTATTTCCTAGTCTGGATCCCTGCTTCGTATGCTCCCTGCGTTGTTCTCTGCTATTCGAATAGGTGTGAGCAACGCAGGGAGCATACAAAGCAGGGAACCAGACTAATTATTCCCACACTTAGCCTGCTTCCCGGCCTTAATCGCAGGACCCGACATCCATGTGAACGATTTTATCACGAGAACAGACGGACACCACTGACCTATATAAAAGGAATATTTTAAAAAAAAGGATTGTTGCTACCGGTGATGGAAGCTGAAGTCCGTAAACCAGGCTAATGTACATGTCATGAATTGTCATTGTGGTGCCAAAGTTGACATAGTGGTCGCGTATATTGTTTGTCTTTAGAGTTAATCCGTATTGCTGGGGGTGAATAAGGTCATTGTCTATTAAACCAACAAGAGAGAATCATTTGTGGGATTTGATTGATAGTGTTCAAGACTTGTGATATTTGTTGTTTTTCCCCCCGATGTTAAGTGATTACAGCCCAATCACAAAGCTGTCGTCTATTCAAGTTGGTGTGACCGGGTTATACACTTAGCTTATAGAGTTTATCCTAGTATGTCATCTTTGAATGAAGCTGTTGACTTTTGTCTCTGAGTAAATGGTTCTGTTTCTGGATGAGATTATTGTTTCATTTTATTTCATGAATTGTTAGATATGCAATGCACATGTATAGATTTTTCATATTTTCCCACAGCCCAGTCAAAACCATCTTTACGTTCAATATTACAACTGAGCACTAATAATTTTAACACCTAGAACCTTAATGACAATGGAAAAACCTCCAACTAAAAAGAGACAAATTTTAAGGCTGGAGTAAATAATTATTGTAACTGAAAGAAGTGAAAAAGAGCAGACCACTCGCAAAAGGCGGTTTAAACGTCAGTAAAACAAATTTAGGTTGTTATAAAGATAAAGAAGTAATTCAGAAACGATTTCATATGCTAAAATATGTGATCTTCATATGTAAATGTGATTTCATGTTTAATGACAGAAGTATATCTTTATTGCTATATAATTTTGTTTTTAGATGAATGCATACAATATTTCAGCAAGAAATATTAATGAATAGAATATATGTACAGTGATTGTGGTTATTTTTCTTGAAATTGTTCAGAAACTGGACCTTGGAAACTGGTCTTTTTGTACAAGCCTGCTATGAAAGACCACCTGTCTTGAGAGACCGCTTTTTGTTGGCAGAAGGGGCGGTCTGTCATAACATGTTTTATTGTAATGATAAATAAATAGTTTGATCAAAGTCTACACTCTGCATGTTCAAAAAATATTATGATTATTTTAAACATTAATATTTTACATCTGCAGTAACATTACTGTACTGTAATCCTTTATTTGATATATTTTACTTACACTCTTTCTATCCCTTTTCCTGTATACACCATAGAGCTTTCTACAGGATTTAGGAGGATTTAGAACTTTCCCATCTCTCACCCTATTCGATCCCACAGCTTCAATCCACCTTTTTTGTGGTAAACAGGGTCTTTCGGAAAAAGAAAGAACCCTTTTGTCCCATCATCACCCTTTTGGTTACATCATATGCAACACAGTGCACCATATTTGCTGTACAAAAGCATGATCATAAGATATATCACATAGACATTTACGTGGGGAAATTAAACACTTGAATGGCTTGGTTTAATAGAAGGATAAATGTACATCATATCCATGTTGGCACGCAGAAACAACCGATTGTTTACGGAGATTGCAAGTAATTTTTTCATTTAAGAAAGCGGATTTTTAAGTCAACTTACACATTTTATGGTGTGCATACATAACAGATGTGGGGTTTTTTATGACTATAATAATATCACATGTTTGTACAATATAGGTGGCCAGTGACCTTTAAAGTGGAATTGATTAAAAGCTTTCTACATCACCATTTTATGGAGAATTGGATACTCAGTGTTTGACTGGCATACTTGTGTTTCAGCACAATAACTCGAGAAGCTTTTGTATGCAGCTTGATTAGACTTCAACTGGGTTCGAGTATCAATGCTCTATTTTATTATGAGCAACTTCCTTTACAAATGTACTGAAACTTGTTTACAGTATCATGATGATCCTCATTGAATCTACACTCCCTTATTTCAAGCTAAAAGCAGGTGACATAAATTCCAGGAATTCACCTTTAAAACATAGTAATGTGCTTTGATAGCTCCTCCAAATATATATCATTGTTTCCATGAGCCGTAACCTTCCATTTGGGTCAGTGGTGTTCTGTTCCTTTAAATACATGTGACATTTAATACATTTGAATTCAGAGGCAGATAAGGTTATGGATTGTTTGAGCACTTTGTTTACAGTATGAAAAAAATGGCATACCTGTGTAGATAATGAGATTTTACCTTTTTATCATCAACATGTGGAATTTCATACACTTGTAAACGTGGCATTCACAGTGTAATATTTACTGCACGTCATATTTTCGTACATGTACATGTACTTTGTTTAAAAAATCCATCCATGAACTAAGAATTAGTTTTGTTGAAACATTCTCATGACATACAATATACAAAAAGTTCTTCTCAAATATGTTCATTGATGACAATTTCTGGTTGCTTATTGATTTCATAATTTAACAGATGAAAATCTAACTACAAAATATCGTCATTGTTATTCTGCACATGTCAACTTGACTGCTTCTAGATCATCTCTGACTATTTCTGCCGAGTCCAGTCTAACAGAAGTAAGAAAAACCAGTCAGTATGCAATGACAAAGCAGAAATAACAATTGACTACATTTCATACATTAAATTTTAGTCTCCAAATTATCAAATGAAAATAAATAAGAAATTTTCCTCAGCAAATATATATATTGGGACCTTTGCTTTGGTTGGTAATGAATCATAGTTTATTAATCAAAAAGTTATCAACAGAACTGGTTTATTATTTAGATTTTATGCTTTACAGTGAACATGAAAGTGTTATATAGTGTTACACTTGTCTGTGCATTCATCTGTCCACCTGTCACACCTTGGTAATGTTGTATGTTTAGGTCACAGTCACAGAACTAGATCCAAGCAGCAGCTTATATGGATGTATTTTGCTGAGTATCAAGCAAAAGTAAATCACTGTGACCTATTTTTGCATTCCAATGCCTTTAGTTAAGCTTTTTAACATTTTTTCTTGGGTATTGGTTGCCCCAGAGATATGCAACTTGCTATGTGGATTTGTTTTCATGAGTACATCATTATCCTTCCAAAAATAGCTCAGTAACCTAATTATCTCACTTAAGCAACTTTGGTTAAGTTTTGCATATAGGTCAGTTTTTCAAGAATTGTTTGCCCAAGAGGCATGGAATTTAGTATGTAGATCAATCTTGGTGAGTACAACATCACCCTGTAAAAATTAGGTCACTGTGACCTATATTTTAGCACTTACCTGACTTAAGGTTTGCATTTAGGCCAGTTCTCAGGCATTTTTTGTCATAGGGTCATGCAACTTGCTATGCAGGTGCCTATTGGCAGGGTTTTCAACAGACGCGTACCCTCAGGTTTTGACGCGTGGAATTTAAAAATGACCCATTTTTTATGCACAGAAATTTTGACTTGTGCGTCTTTTTGACGCACGTAGATTTTGGCTGGAACATCAATCTTAATTACTCTTGATTCACTTCCAGCTTAGTTTCTTACTTAACTGTAGGAGGCACTGATTGACATCTGCTCAACAACAACGACTTTGACGACCAATATTATTGCAGCAATGGAAGATATACATGAACTGGGCAGAGCGAACAGTTCACTGAAGTCAGCATTCAACTGTTTAGGTTGGATTGTTTTGAGATTACGTTTGAAGTTTATGATGGGGAAGAGGAAACAATTATGACATGAATGGACTGCCTTTTGATCAAATATCAGCATTGGTATATTTGGACATCAAAGTATACTATACTATACTATAATCAACAGGTCAGAACTGGAGCGTATCATTATGGCAGCTCGCGAAGCTGGTTGTCAACAGAAGTGAACCAACTTGAATTGTTTTATTGACAAGTTTCTTCATTTAGCAGGATGTTTAAAAGTTCAGTCTCATTTATGACTTCACTGGATTCATTTCTGATAAAATATCAGCATTTGTTTGATTGTGCTTTAAATTATAATCAGTTAGACAAAATAGGAATATATAGCTTCTCGCTAAGCCAGTTTTCGGCGTGGGATTGTGTTTTATTGGTGATTAATTTGCTTAAAGTAGCAAATGTTTAAAACCTTGAATGTTTTAATTAATGGATCATTCAAAAAAAAAATTGAACACTCAGTGCATACATCTGAACTTTAAAATCACAGTGGCACAAAGAAGAATATTTCCATTTCTGAGTCTGTCTCGGAAACGACCTAGCAGTGATGAATTTTCTGACCCTGAGACTCCAAAGAGGCAGAAAGATAGTGTCAGCTCTGAGGAGAAGAAGAGTCAATCTTCGAAATTTGTTACAATATTTAAGGACGAGTGGAAAAATAAACTGACAATTCTGTGATGCACATCTTTGATATTTGAATAATATATAACATTCATAGTTGTATGAGTATATTTTTGCATTTAATGATTTGAACAGTTGATAATAGAATATGTTGAAAAGTTGAAAATATAATAAAGTATAAAATAATCCTCTGTCTGTTTCATATACAAAAAATACACACAGTAACATATAGTTACAGAGAGAAACACTGTTACAAAAATGAGATTGTATATTTCTTTCAAATACCGTACATGTATTTCTCAATTATTCAGCATGAGACAATAAATCTTAAACATCATTTGTTTCCACCAATAACAAGGAATCACAGCTATGGGCTCATGACTGTCCAAAAGAATTGACTCTCGAGACTTTAGTTTTGACTCTTGATATTTTCATTTTGACTCCTGAGATTTTGGGGTCAAGGGTCAACTGACACTTCAGTTTGGAAATCAAGTGAGAACCCTGATTGGTCAGTGGAACATGATCTTACCAAACATAGATTACTATGTTATATATCACAAACTTAAGTTAAGTTTTGCATTCATCTTAGTGAGTACAAGATCTGAATCCAAAATTAATGTCACTGTGATCTTTATTTTGCACTTTAGTGACTTCTGTTCAGTTTTGGATTCAGATCAGTATCTCAGGCATTTTTATCACAAAGACATGCAACTTGGTATGTAGATGCATATTGGTTGGTACAGTTATACCTTCCCAAATTTTGTTCACTGACCTACATTTCACACTAAAATGACTTGGTATGTAGGTATCTTGTTGAGTGCAACACTATCTTGCCCAAAAAAGGTCACTATGTCCTATATTTTGTTTCATTCAGTGGTTTTGGTTATTTGCATTGAAGTCAGTTTTGTAGACATTGGTCACAGAAGTATGTAGCTTTGTGTTTTGATGCATTATGGCGAGTATAAAATCACCATACTATAACTAGGTCACTGTCATCTATATTTCACACTTCACTGACTTTGTTTTCCAGATTCTTTTGTGCTTTTGACTACAGGGTCATACTTAAAAAAGTAATTTCCGGTCATTCATGTTTTATGAGCACATTTCCGCTATTTGATTACAGGGTCGTACAAAGGGGGGATGGCAGGGCATTCATGTTTGATGAGCACATTTCTGTTTGTGGATATTTAATTACAGGGTTGTACAGAAGGGGAGATGGCAGGAAATTCATGTTTTCTAAGCACATTCCAAGTTCTTGAAATTAGTCTCTAGTTGAAATTAGTCTGTCCAGTAACAACAGATTGTGTTGAAAAAGTGTATAATTCTGGATTGTTTCAAGTTACTTATTAATTTACCATGAGCTTCAATCTTTACCTTAACAAATGCCATTTGCTTTGACAGGGTAGGTAATATAGGTTATAATTTTAATTTATTAGATTGCATGCCTAAATAGAAAGTCATTGTACAGTAACTGCTTAAAGGTAGAAAGAGCTATCACCCTTATTTCCAATGCTGCTTAATTTAGATGTTGTCTCATAGACATAATTGAACTTGCATGAATGCCATCAGAAAAAAAGCAGTGGGCATCTTTAAACTGCTTCAAGACAAAAAGGATGATATTTCTTTGTTTTAACTGAATACATAATAGGAAAGATAAAATCAGCCTTGTATACACAGGACTGTTGAACTTCAAAAGAACGACAGCAGTTCAATGAGTATTATGTAAAGCTTAGAGTCAGATGAATGTGGGTTCAAATCCAGGCAATGCAAGGCCAGGTCAGATATTGTGGTGTCTTTCTGGGCATGACGTTTCACTTCAATTACTTTATTGTGGTACAACTTTTCATGTGTTCATTTGCTTTTATATAGGGTTCATATTAGTTTTTGATTTTCATCTTAATCTATGAAATTATTTTTTTTTTAAATGATTGCGAGATACTACTAGCCTCATTTCCAGTCAGCAGTGTTGTACCTTGTACTGATCATTTAGTATCGGTGTCAATGAACACAAATGGAAATCAGTACACACATTTATTTTTCTTATATGCATTTTGTCACCTTGTTTGTTATCACAGGAGATTAATTTGATTCTGCTCACACTTAGTCCTTTTATGAAATTGTGATATTTTTAACCACTGAGCCTCTTTGTTTTCATCTTGTGTAAGACTGGTAGAGTCACCTCCCTTTGATGAGTTTTGAAATCTTGACTGTGCATTCATCAGGATTAGTATGATTTAAACAGAATATTGAATTACTTTATGTTTATATGCAGGTATTAACGATTACACCCGCTGCTTCCAGTGTGGAGGTGGGCTTCGGAACTGGGAACCTGGAGACAACCCTTGGATTGAACATGCTAGATGGTACCCACAGTGTGCTTATGTGCTGGGCAAAAGGGGACAGAGATTTGTAAATGCTGTACTCAAGAAACAAGCTGAGCTGGTAACCATTCATATAGTGAATTGCTCCATTACATATTTACATTGGTTCATCAGTCAAAGTTATCACTGATTGTTTTTGTTCATGTCTTTAAGTCAAACATACCATACATACTTGCAAATAGCATAGATCCTGATCTGTTGTCACATAATGCAGTGACAGATTAGGATCTATGTTTAACTTATTTGTTCTACTGATTTCTACTAACAAACATATACAATGCACCAGCTGATCCGGGTCTGTGCGGTTTGAGGTTGGACTCCACTTATAAGCGAGTAAAGATGGTACTGTTAGGTTTTTTTAGCAAGACAACCAAAGTCAAGGTCAGGTATTATTTGACTAAGAAGTCTGCCCTTTTTATCTTTAGCCAGTAACCTCATTTGTGGGAGTATTCATGACCACTGGACAAATTACAAGTTTAAATTTAATTACAGCTTGACAGAGTACATAAACTACCATTAAATAAATTTGAGATAAATGGGCAGAATCAAAGATGATGATGCAGAGTGCATAAATGTGGTCACTATTTTCATCTTGCCTTGAATAAAACTAAAACATGGATGATTATTTACATGTGCCCGTGTTCATTTAATCTCAAGTCATGGATTCAAGCAGTTACAAGAATTAGACCATCCTTCCAAGAAAAATTGGGGCTCCGATGAAAGCATGAAAAACTCCAATATTTCTTCCGTTCAAAAAGGTATGAAATTGTTTGTGGGGGTTTTTTTTGTATCTTTAAGCAGATGTCTTTTCTTCATTTGTTGATTAGGAAAACATCAGAGCCACAGAGCAAACAGAAAACCCTCAATTCTGTTGGTTGAATATTAATTAATTCCTACATTTTAATTTGTCAGATTTTAATCATGCTTTTATTCTGTATTATTTTTGTTTAGTCATTCACGTCTTTGTTTGAGTAGTTTTCTGCTGGCCTTTAACTTTTTAATTTTTCTCAAAATGCCATCTCCCAAGTTGGATCTTGAACCAGAATAAAAAAGAGAATGCCCAAACAGAAATTTCTTGACATAAACACCAAATAATTTCTTGGCATCACAAAACCTATACTTGTTGATAGGTTTGTATTTTGCACATGGCATAGGACTGACATTAAGATAGCTTGTGGTGGGTGAACAAACTTGGAGAAATAAACTAAAACTTCAATACACAAGAGCTATATACACTTTCACAAGAGGGTCATAACTGTATTCGAAAGCTCAAAAGTTTTGGGGCTGGAAATGATCTGTCAGTTATAATGCAGAAACAGTTTTTGCAAACTTTCTTGTCAAAAATCACTTACCGTTGTTGACAAAGCCAGGCATATGTTTCAAGATTCAACTGTTGCCAAGAAATAGTTGTGCCAGAACAGAAACCGCTGCAATTATTAAAGTATTAAAGTATGTGTCTCATGTGGCCAAGCTTTTTGGCGATGCTCCCTTCATCACTGCAACAGATGGCAGTACAGATTTGAGTGATATAAAGTTCAGTTGCTAAACAAAATTGTGCCATGCACAAATTTTATATTCTCAAATGTTGGCATCTCTGTTAGGATCACAGATGTGTCAAGAAAATGCTTTTTGGGACGTTGTTATGCAAAAATACTGCAGACCTTTCTTATTATAGATATTGATGAACCATTGTAGCTTGTTTATTTAAACAATATCATTTTAAAAGAAGAGCAAAATGCACTTAGATAATTTAATTATTCAGACTTCATACTTTGAAATATCTACAATTGTCGAAATCCTGATTCTCAGTAAAGAGTTTCTGCTTTAACTTATTTATGTTCATTTTTCTCTTTTATGGTGGAGCAGTCCTGTTCCTTATTGCCTTCTAAATCTTACATTTATGTATGTACAAGTGCAGATCAAGATCTGTCATTGTATGATGAACAGATTGATCAGGATCTGTTGTGTTCGTTTCCCATCATACACCATAATCTCCCAATATATTTCTCATGATATACCTGGGTCTACATTGTCAGTTGTTTAAATTTTTGAAGATTGTTTAGACAAATGTTTCTGACATTAATATCAGATATCAGATTCAACTTTGATTTCTCTTTATCTTTTATAAGCTTGCAGCACAGAATGTTGAGAGAAATAATAGCAATACCACCACCAACACAACAACAACCTCCACCACAAGTTCTGGTGCTACCAGCAAGACAAGTGCACAGTTAACTCTAGAGCCAGCCACACAGTCGGGTCAGTAATGATGAAAATATTTCGTTTACAACTTTTCTCCATGCCTGCCACAAGGTGAAGTGCATTATATTGTGACGTCCATTTGTCTCTCTCCGTTACCAATTTTGTTTCAGCACAATAACCTGAGTTGTGCACCATCTGCAGTTACTGAACTTTGTGCATGGCTTGCACTTGGAGTTAGGAAGAAGCCTATCACTTTGGGGATCAAAAGGTGAAAGGTCAGCCTATCACTTTGGGGATCAAAAGGTGAAAGGTCAAATTCATATTCTTTATCTTATGTTGATCATTCTTGGTAAATGGGCTTTAATTATCAGTCTCTCAGATAAGTACATATATGGAAAAGAGTCATGCATATTAATTGAGGCGATTTTGTATCTGATGTGCAGACATTATAAACACTTTTGCCTCTTTATTTCTGATAGTTGTTTATCAATTCAGTTAAAAAATATCCAGTGGGTTTTATTATGAGTGAGATCTACACATACAAATGAGGTAATCTTTTTGTTTCTGATTGGTTGGGCTCTGCTACAACTTGAGAGACCAAATGTCAGTCGAATTTTGCTCCAGCATGGTCAGTAAGCTTATATTATCAATGTCTTAGATTCTGTAAGAAATGAGATCTGCATGTATTAATGAGATATCTTGCATTGGATTGTCTGAGCTTGCTACCCCTCTAGATCTAGAAACTGTTTTTATCATCTAGATTTGAAAATACGTAGTAAATGTCGTCATGGAATTTTCACAAGAATACTTCGTATGATGTGTATTTGGTCCTAAATGAAAGTGGTTCTGTTCAGACATCCAATATAGTCACCATAGCAGCCAATTATGATAATCTTGCTATTGCAACTAATCCTAAATTGATAGTCATACAGCATAGGGTTTTATCTAAAAGACTTTTATAATATCTAGTTGGTCCTCAATGAAAATGGTTCCGGTATGAAGCCCAGTATTGCCGCCATGACATCCATCTTGAGAATTTTTCTATCCCCACTCTGCCTGAGCAAAAAGTCGTATTGACATGGGGTTTTGATCAGAAGACTAATTGCGATGTCTAGATGGTCCTAAATGAAAATGGTGCCACCCAGACATCCAATATGACCACCAGTGTGCTATGGCCGTCTTGAAAATCTTGTTACAGCTACTACAACTGAATGGATGGTCATATCATTTTGGGGCTTGCCCTGATATCTAATTGATCTTAAATGACAATGGTGCTGATCTGAAATCCAGAATGGCGACCAGCAGTTATCTTGAAAATCTTGTTATTGCTAACTTGCTGGAATGGAAAATCATAGTATTATGGGATATTCTCAGGAAGACTTTATGCTAATCTGATATCCAATATGGGCTCCACATCGACAGTCTAGAAGATCTTATTCTAGATGGAAAGTCATATAAACATTGGGTTTTCACCAGAAAATGTCGTCTGCTTTGAAAATGGTGCTGATTCTGATACCCCATATGGCTTCAGCATAATAAATGCTGTGTACTAAAGAAATTATTGTTTGTGTCAGATTTGGCAGATTTCAGCTTATCATCATAATTGCACACTAATAATATCCTAAACATTGCATTTTTAAAAATATAGCCCAACTTTGTCCATACTTTTTCACAATGTGTTGCTGTAAAGACTGCCAATGCTTTAACGGGTAGGAACAAGAAATGATATAATCTTGGATTCATGGAAATTCTTTTCAGCCAGTAGAACATCAGTTTCTTCATGGGACTTTTCTTCTGTTGTCCCTTTACTTTTTAATCCATTTTGCATGATCTTGTCCATGTTCATACATATGCATACAGTGTACGTAACAGTTATTTCGCTTTTGACTTGGACCACTTATTCAAGGGTGTGACTGAATGGGGCATCTGTGTCATATAGATATCTTTGTTTGAATTCTTTATGTTAGTGTTGAATTTATTTTAGCACAGTAACATATTTTCACATATAGTAAAACAAAAGTACACATAAGAATAAGGGTAATATACAAATTACCTATAGCTTCTCCTATTTGAGCAGATATTGTAGATGCAGATTTTTTAAATTTTGTTCCACTTACAAATAATATGAGTGATTGTAAGTTGGAAAACATATTGTCATTAAGATTTTTTTAAAAAATCTTTATAGGTCAGCCAAGATACTTCCAAAATCCCATTGAGAATGAAATTGCCAACAGATTGATTAATGAAATGGGGTATCAGCGAGAAAGAGTTCGAGAGGCCATCTTGGAGGTCAAGAGGGGGAGAGGTTGTCATTAGATATATGCCAGCAAACATAGATTCTTTTAGTGTTATTGCCTGCTCCCAATACAAACACACATGTGCACACACATATACAGATGGGAAAAATGGTTTTCACCCAGACCATCCATCCATTCATCCATGTTTCTATCTTTTTACACTTGGTTACGGTTTCACTTTATCAAGATATCTGCTAGCTTAAAACATTTGAAACAAATCAGTAATCAGGTGTTTCAACCATGCTAATGAAAGATTCAACAGGTTATAGTTTACATCAGAAGCATCCATTTTGGTTTCTGGAGGATTCTGGTGAACAGATTTAAATGTAGTTTGGTACCTGTTTCCAGTACCCAGTTTTCTTAGCTCTAGAAAGAACTCTAATGAGCAACCAAGACTAAAACCTTAGTAGCTCAAAGATCAAGGTTTAATCATTAAGATAGATTTGGCTGTTGCAATTCGTTTCCAGACAATATGCTAATCACTTCACAATGTATGTGTGTTAAACTTTGTAGAGCTGAATCCCTCTGCTGAAAGAATATCTGTATTGATTTAGGGCATATGTACATTCAAAATCAAGTCACTGTTATTAAATATAGATTTACCTTTCCTTTTCAACCTGAACCAGCATACCAGTTCTCTTAAATCAATTTATTTAAACAACATTTTTATTAGAACTCTTGTACCTTAGGAAGAACCTTATCAATTTGGAACTTGGTAACATAAAGTTCAAGGTCAGTGCCACTAAAAATAGGCTTCACCCAACTTAGCCTATGCTGGATCAATATCATCTGCTGTTTGTGGTACTCTTGTTTATTATTGATGTGCTGATACAACTATTTTGAGTCACATCTTGACCAACATGGATATGTGAGAAAACTTACCAGTATCCTCCCTGGGTTTTTCTGGGTTATTCCTTGATACTGGCCTGGCTACCATGTATGGACCTAGCATTTACTGAAGGAAAATGGCATTAAACCTGCAAGCCCAACAATTTAAATTGGGTCAATGGTTTATTCTATACTATGTGGACAGTTTTGGGGGAGTATTTATTGTCCTGAACTTGTTATTTTCAACTGACAAATATCAACTCTGTTAATAAGAAATTTTTCTCCTTTTGTTTATTTTAATGGCACTTTTAAGACATTTTTTGGCTATATAATACCAAAGAAATGGTAGCTAAGTGCCTTTTCCAAAGTCATACCGAGGTACTCGACCCAGGCTGGCCTGGGTGTTTATTGAACCCACAATCCTTGGATTATAAGTCCAACACTCTACCAGTCTACATACAGACTGTGAAATTTCATACCACAGTTTTTCTGTTTATAATCAAGCACAAATTGGACAAACACATGGTAACTGGTATGGATTTTGCATGCAGATTTTGTAAAATATGATAATCGAGGGCAAGAAAGATAAACACATTGACATACAGACAAACAATACTATGAATTCACTTTTGATTACCAGTTTATTTATATTTTCTGGTTGCTGTAAGCTACTAATTAAGGACCTAATGAAGAAAAGCTAGGTCTATAACAAAATAGGAATTGGCTTTAATTGCACAAAAAGGCTTTAGGTATGGACAAAAACATAGGTCTTGATTTCAGTAATCTGATTGGCTTTATTTTAAGTTGGACTTAAAATGGACCATTCAGATGTCTGAAGGTCAGTAAAAGTATGCAAGACTTACGTTTGTGAAATTGAACTCAGATTATCCCATAGTGGCATATCCATGAATTCAAATACCTGCAGAAATATGTCTTTTGTCCACAAAACAGTTGATTTCATAGGAGCCAGTCAGATTGATAAATACTTGCAATTAAAACTGAAGTGAATTACTGAGTGTTTGAATTTGAATACTTTTTTAAAACCAAATGTTCAAATAGAAAACTGGTATTCAGATATTCATTTGTTTACCTGGCAAGTTTGACAGCATTTGTCAAAGACATGAAGAAGGCAAAATGTAATTAGTTTTTCAACAATACTCACAAGGTATTTCTGAATAATCCCATTTCTCTTAACATTACCATTTCTATTCATTGACATTATGCTGTCTTGGAAAGATAAAATATAATACGGTAAATTGATGAAGAACATTGTATATAATAGCATGATATCAAAGTCAGCAAAGCCTTGACATATCAATTAAGTCAGAAATCAATATATCCAAATTTGATTAAATTGACCACATGTCTGTACAAATTTGATTGAAAACAAATCACTGTCACACAGAAAAATTCTGAGATATTCCCAACATTTAAATGAACATGTATTCAAGTTTCTGCCTTTCTTTTCTTATAGTCCATCTTTTGCACTTAAGGAATATTATAGTCATACTGAGTTTTAAGATAAAAAGTGCATTTTATTTATTCTTTTTTGAGCCTGAAAAAAATTGTAAAGATGCCTAAAATGTTGTAGACAGAATTAGATGACCGAGTTCACATGATGGATGGTGCTATGTGTTAATAAATACCAATGTAGACAAAGAAAAGAGCATAGATTTAATATCTTTGTTATTACTGAGAAATATTCAAATCCTATCATAATAAATTCAAAAAATATTCTAATAGAAAATTTTTTTATTCATTTCAGCTCTAGATAATGGTAGAGATAGATTCTGATACATAGATACTAGTATATTCATAGTTATAGGTAGATAAATAAATTTTGTTAGATTGTTATTAACAGACATAGCTACCGGTTGATATAGATAGTTTCAGGTAGATAGTTACTGGTTTTTAGAAGATACAAGTAGACAGAGAGATGACATTTCATACATGAAACTTGGAAGTATATGCAGTATATTAGAGTTCACAGAACCAACAAATAGCAATCACTGGTTGTTTTAGACAAGTATTTCCCATATTCTCACAAATTACATTGGAAATATGCAGCAGACTGAAAACTTGTAGTTACCTTGCACATGTACATGGCATTAAACAAATGTATATTTATAGACTAATATCTGGACCAGATTTGACTGTATATATTTTCTTCTATGAACAGCAATCTGATTTTGCGTCTGGTTCATTTAGTTTAATGAAGTAATGAGGAATGCTTAAATAGAAATGTGATAATGTTTTTAGTTCTACTGGATGGTCCGTCATTCATTCATCCATCTGTTAGCACAAGTGTATTTCTTCTAAACTACTTAGAGAATTGCCATGAAAATTCACACACACATTCATCCCATGATCTAGTTGGTCTGAAATGAAAATGGTGCTGCTCAGATATCCAATATGGCTACCACAGTGATCATTTTGATAATCTTGTTATCACTACTCCAGAATTGATGGTCATATCAGCATGGGGTTTTCATGAAAGGACTTCTAATGATGTTTAGTTCAGAATGAAAATGGTGCCAACCTGATCTGTAGTGGCCATCTTGGAAAACTTGTTAACATTACATATCCTGAATGGATGGTCATTTCAACATTTGGTTTCCACTAGAAGATTTATCGTGAGGTCTGCTTGATCCTAAATGAAAATGTCGCCAGTTGCACATCCAGTTTGACTTCCACAGTGGCTGTCTTGGGAACCTTGTTATTGCTGCTCTTTCTGAATGGATGGTCATATCAACATGGGTTTGCTTACTAAGACTTCTTATTATTCTTCTAGTTGGTCCTAAATCAGAATGGTGCTGCTCAGTAGGGGTGAAACGATACATCTGTACTGTGTATCAATACGATTCACGATACACAGCCTGTGATACAATACATATTGATATACATATGAACTTGATGGGTATTCCATCTTTGGAAGGTATGTGGTATCCTTTTGTGTATGTTGACATACTGGTTGTATTCCAGTATGCTGATTATAGATAGACATATAGTTATCATATATTTATAAGCAGTTTTCGGCGATGACAGGATAAAAAAAATATTTTTTAACAGATTACCTGTTGGTTGTTGGTTAGTTTTATTCAGTGTTTTAGGCTATTTAATGGTGGCCCCATTTAACTAACTTTAGCCACCAGGCCCTTTACTTTGCACAGCATGAATGCTTTGAAAACATTTTATTACCAGTGTCACATATCACTAAAACTTGGAAGACATTAAATGTTATCTTCAAAACAGAAGAAATAAAGCATTCCTCATGCAAAGAACAAACTGGTCACGGGAATGAGAATGAATACCAACAAAATCTATCACATTGTACTTCCTACAGATGCAAGAGACTGCTGTGGCCACAGGTACTTGTATTTGTTTATGAAGAAGGAAAACTACTGACAGCTCCCTGTCCTATTCTTTTTTATTTAAATTTTACACAAGGTGATAAACTTGAGCAGTTTAAAATCTGCCCATTGCTGATTCTGTGCAAATTTGATTTATTCTATCAGCACCTTCATTCACTGTTTAAAATATCTCTGCATAAAAAGATAAATTCCACATTTGTTCCCCATGTACAATTTAAGGAGAGATGCTGTCAAGATTTTATCTTAAGGGGGACTTCACCCATTGTCACCAAAAGAAGATGTGAGTAGAAAAGAAGGGGAGGAGGATATGATCTTAGTTCAATATTTACCTAACTCTTCAATATCTGCCTCTCTTTCTTCATGCTTCACTTTTTAAAGCTCTACTGAAATCAAAATCTTTAAAAAGATGTCACATTTAGTTGTATAAGTATTAATCGGTTATTTCTGAGCATAATTTGTTCCTTATCTGTGTATGAATATTATTCTGTGCT
The DNA here is from genome assembly GCA_016617855.1 of Megalonaias nervosa. NCBI lineage: Eukaryota > Metazoa > Mollusca > Bivalvia > Unionida > Unionidae > Megalonaias > Megalonaias nervosa. The sequence continues at coordinate 34,656 of JAECUM010093758.1, read as the reverse complement.
TCCTTCTGAAGGGCATATGCATAGCTAACTTTGTCCTCTTGAAGATGTTGGGGAACTTCTTCATGGTTGTTATTTACAAATTTCCAGAGCTCACAGATATTATCATTTGAATACATCTGCTCCAAGGGGGCCCCGAGTAGCTGAGTGGTCTGAAGCGCTGTCCATTACGGATCACTGCCATCTCACCTCTGTCTGCGTTGGTTCGAGTCTAAGATTCGGCGAATGTGGATATGTGAGAAAGCTTGCCAGTAGCTTCTCGTGGGTCGGTGGTTCTTTCCACGGATTTCCCTGTTTCTTCCTCCACCATTAATACTGGCCGCCATGTATAGCCTATCGTGTGCCGAAAAATGGCGTTAAGCCCCACAACAACAACAACAACAACATCTGCTCCAAAATAGGCTTTTTCACCCAACATAAACTTCCTTTCTTGAATTAGTAGTTTACCGACTACCATGCCAGACTTCATATCTGTTCCATGATGCTGTATTAGAGTTTATAGTCCATCCAATGCCATAGTCTGCTTGTGCAGACAGAGGTATTCAAATAAATATCTTTACTTCTTAATTTCATTTTTTTATCCTTATTTATTCAGTTTATCTTAACCCTGATATGGTTTTGTATCATAGGATGCACAGGGCTAAATCGATTGATAAAAGAATGACAGTTGCATTCCACTTTTTAATATTTTAAATATGCTCAATATTCTACCCTTTCTGCATTTAATTTCGAAATACTGCTGAAAGGGAAATTGACCATCATGCCGTCTATTTTTGTCCAGCCAACATGTACATCTGACTCGTATTTAACACCATTTTTAGGCTCAAAATCACTCATTGGTATCTCTATTAACAGTTTCCCAGCTCCAGTAATCCAATACACTTCATAACATTAAAAATTGTTGTCATCATCACTATCAGTTGCAAGTGTTTGCCGAATGAAAATGTTATGAACCACGCCAGAAATCAGACATTTTGGGTTTTCTAAGTAGCCCGTATTTTAAACAAGTATTTGTAAAACATCCTTCATGGAAGGTTCAAACTACGCCATAATACTTTTTCCAGGGCACAACTTGCCCATCAAATTTAGTTTAACAACCATTCCTTGAAGATCACAGATGTGTAAACAGTTGCCTACCTGAAAAACACGTCACGACAAGAACGATTATATAAAAATTCTATACTTCACCGAGCACATTTTCATATGCGGGACTTTCAGCTAATTTGTGGGCATTCTTGCGCATCACTGTTCTCCATATGTGCAAATTCGTACAGATTTTGGATGATTCACGCAATTGCAACCCTGACAGCATCTCTATTTAAATACTACATATCAATGGCTTTTGTGTAAATTATCTCTCTTGCTTTGCTAGTACTTCCTGTTTGTCATGCAGAAAATAAGCTGCACTAATTCCTGATTGGTAGTTATTATTTAACCTGGACCAGAACAAGCAATAACCACCAATGAGGTTTTAATGTAACATATTTCACTGTGTGACACTGATAGTGTAGCTTCCAAATCAACCAGTGTAGTCAAGATGAAATTCAGCATAAAATCTCAGTGTAAAAGTGGTTTATAAATGATGACTAATGTACTTCATTATACATGTGGAACATATTTGGAATGAATCCTTTATGCTGAACATGCTGCTGGGTTAAGATAATTAACAATGAAGTGTGGGGGGGGGGGCAGATTACGAACCATGTCACTTTGTTTTAATTTGCAGATGGCAAGCGAGTATGCTCAATAGTCTTTATTGTTTTTACAAATTAAAATGAGTGCCTAGGACTGCAAATGATGTTTCAGATGAATTCTATATTCAAAGAATAACAAGGCAAACTAATAATAATTATTCATGACTGCTGAAGACTAAAATAACTTACAGTAAGTATCGTTTTGTATCGATTCTTCGTCTCTTGTATTGATATGTGTATCATTACAGCAAAAATATTGATGCATCGATATATCGATGAATCGTTTCACCCCTACTGCTCGGATTTCTTCAAGTCTTCAAGATCTTGCTATCACTACTACTTCTGAAGGAATGATAGTACCAGCATAGGGTTTGTACTGAAAAACTTCTTACGATGGTTTGTTAATCATAAATGAAAATGGTGCCAGTCTGACCCTTACTGTGGCCAACACAGTGTCTGTCTTGAAAATTTTTTTTTATGGCTATTTCTTCTAGAAAGCTGGTCATATTCACCATATGACTTTTTATATTGACCCTAGATTAAAATGGTCATGATCTGACATCTTGTTATCATCTCTAATTTTACAAGTCATTTTGATATGTGGTTTTCATCAAGAGAGTTCTTATGGTGTCTAGTTGGTCTTAAATGTAAATGATGCTAACTGACCCTCAATCTTGAAAATATTGTTATCTCTACTCCTCCTAAACAGATGACTATATCAACATGGGGTTTTCACCAACAGACATCTTATGATACGAATTAGTCCTAATGAACATGGTGCCCATTGTACATCCATATGGTTGCCAAAACAGCTGTCTTGAAAATCTTTTTGTCACTACTCCCCCTGAATGGATCGTCATATTGACATAGGTTTTTCACCAAAAGACTTCTGTTGATGAATACTTTGTCATGAATGAAAATGGTGCCAATCGGATATCCAATATGTCCACCACAGATGCTAATTTGAAAATCTTTGTTATTGCTGAAGAATATCAGAGATCCTGGCAGCATTCAACAGTTAAAAGAAAGAAATGGCCTTCTATTGAATTCCTAGAAATTTTTTTTTACTCAGTAGAGCATCTGTTCCTTTGAGGGACTCTTGTTTATGGGGGAGGGTATTTTTCTTTGGTAAATGGAATTATTTTTTTACGTGTCTGTGAGAATAGTTTCGATATTTATTTATTTGACATGTCAATTTCGTGAGTTTTCATGAGTGAATTACACAATATTGGAATGGTCAGGATCTGATTACTGTAAAGGCTTATGATTAAGGTTTATTTTCAGGACAACAAGAAATTGCTGTTGAGCATGTAATAGAGTTACTGATTGCTGATGAGGAAAGGAGGGCCAGAGCTGGCATGCAAAATGAACCTGCTACTGTTGAGGAATTGATTCAAGAGAGTGGACGATTGACCCTTCATGATGACAGCCACCCACCTACAGCAATACCGCCACCAACAGTAAAAACAACAACAGTGACAAGGCCAAGTCTGAGTAGTGGTCATCTAAACCAAGTTGCTGGTGGTAAATCCAGTGGACAGCAACAGAATGGACAAAAGAGTGGACAAGCTAACCAGCCTATTGCTTCCGGAATGGGTCCTTTACTTCCACAAAGCCGGCTGAATATGTCGGGTCCCATGAGTATTGCTGTTGATTTTCCACCATCTTCATCAGTATTTGGTAATCAAGAGGGCCATCAAACCAGCAAGTCAACAGTATCCAGTAGACCACCATCCCTACCCCAACTGGAACCAACCTCTTTACCGGCTTTTGGTAAGAAGTTTAATGACTTTTCAGTCTCAGTAAAGTTTCTGATTAAATCAGCCATCAAATTTGTTTGAACTGATCTGCAATGCTGCATAATATCAGATATCAAAATATGTTCAGGTAAGGAGTTGATTAAAGAATTTATTCCTTTAGACTGCAGATGATTATCTTAATGCCACACACGTTGCAAACATGGAATTAAATAATTTTTGTTATGACCAAAAATGAAAGTTATACCTTGTTTTAACTGGAAACCCAAAATGAATTTTAAGGTGCTGTATGTTTCTGAGTGGTGTTTTGTTAGAAACTGAAATAAACTTAGTTATTTGCTTCAAGATTTCAAAACTATACTTTATTCTGAATACCCACTATTGTTTTATTTATAAAACAAAGTTATCATGTCCACGAAAAGTGAGCACCATCTCTCTGAAACAAGTCTTTTGTTTGTGATAGTTCTTCACAGTATTTTTGTGATATTTTCAAATTTTAAAACTTTCTCAGTCTTTTGCTATTTTCAAACTATATCAGCGTAAAATCATGGTTTCTACATCAAGATAAAGATGTATGTATAATCAGTACAAATGTTTATGGATTATGCTTTCTTTAGATACATTGATTAATTGTCCTTACGTAAGGTCTGTTTTCCATTGTAAATCCATCCATTCATTAATGATGTTCGTTATTGCTACTCCTCCCCAATACCACTAGGAGGATTGCAGTGAAACTTCACAAACACGCAAAGACTCATATTGATGTTTAGTTGGTCCCAAATGAAAGTGGTGTCTCTTGGAGATCCAATATGGTGGCCACATTTGCCATTTTGAAAATATTACCACTACTCCTCCAAAATGGATGGTCATATCAAAATGGAATTTCACTAAAAGACTTCTTCTGATGTTTTGCTGGACTTAAATAAAAACAGTGCCAATATGACCACCAAGGCAGCCATATTATTATCCAGCTTGCTATCCTACTTGCCATATTAAGCTTGCTTTCCTGTGTCTCCTAAATAGAAAGTCATATTGAAATGTGGTTTTCCCCAGAAGACTTCTTATGATATTCAGTTGATCTAAATGAAACAGTGCCAGTCTGACCTCCAAAATGGTTACTATGGCAGACATTTTGTAATTTTATTGTTATGTCTGCTGAACTGAAGGTCATATCAACATGGGGCTTTCCTAAAAAGACTCCTTATGATGTCTTGTTGATCCTGTATAAAATAGTTTTGTTTGGTTTGGTGCTTTACAGCACAGCAACACCAGTAGGTTATTTATTGCAGAGGCAGTTGGAGTAAAGTACCTCATCCAAGGACACAGCATGGTAGTTGACCCAGCCTGGTCTGATAGTAGGATTTTAATATGCACACTACCCACATCTTCACTGTGGCTCGTGTATGAAAATGTTAATAAACTGACATCCAGTAGGCCACCATAGCAGCCATCTTAAAAATCTTTTTCATTCTCTAGAATATCTGAGACATTTCAACACTCAGTAGTTAAAAAGAAGAAATTGTCTTGTCATGGATTCTTTGAAAAAATTTCTGACAGTAGAGTGTCATCTGTTCAGTGGACTCTTGTTTAAACCAATATTATCCTGAAACATTATTTGTGTTTGTGTAAATTCTAGAAAAGAAGGTGCTTTATGTAGTATTTGCATATTGGAAAGAAATATGTATATCATACATATATTTTCCTTGTGTTCTACTTATAGCTGCAGTATGTCATGAATTTTCTTGATGGATTTTTTTTTTTACAATTTGAATTGATTCATAAGAATATCAGAGTTTCAGCACTCAGAAGTTAAAATGAAGAAATGGTCTTGTTTTAGATTCTCATAAATTTTTGGGGGACAGTGGTGTCAGTCCATTCAGTGGACTCTTGTTTAAACCCATATTATCCTGAAACATTATTTTTATGTGTGTAAATTCTAGAAAAGTACCACTTGTATGTTGAAAAGAGTACATATATCATACATGTACTTTCCTAGTGTTCTATTTATAGCTGCAGTACATTATGAATTTCTTTGAAAACTCATTTTTGCAACTTGAATTGCATTTTGTTCTGTTAAATCATTATATTGATGAAGAAATTTGAGTTAGAGGACTCAGCTTTACTGTAAATAATGGCACAAAATGTCAAGTGAAGTTGGCTTTATTGATGTTGATGCAACTCATGTAAGTTAAACAACTGAAAAATGTTAGCAGTAGAGATCTTATTGAACTTCAAAACATTATTACGGCTCTATGTCTTGAACTATGTAACAGAAAGAAGCAAAACCAATAATTTAAGTAATATTCAACAAACAATTTATTTCTCAACAAACAATTTATTTCTCTAACTTACAAAGTGAAAATTTAAGAGCAACTAACAGTATTATGAATCAAATCCCAAATAATCCTAAATGTTGTATCACAGTCCAAAAGCATATAATATTCTGAATGAATTCCAATAGTCTGAATGCTTGATGTATCACAATGATCTAATCCAGAATGTCTTTGAATGAGTCCTCAGTAATCCCAAAGATTTAGTCCAAAATGTCAATAACCACTTTGTAATTCTGATGAATAATTTAAATAAATAATTCTTCTCAAATTATACCTGTAAACAACTGAAAATGATTCTTAAGATAGGAATGAAAAGTTTGTTTACATGAACCTCTTTATATACATCCACACTTGACCTGTATCACAATGGCATTTTCTGAAAAGCTAATGGAAAATTTCAAACTATTTTCAACAAGTTTGCTTCGAGAACATACCAAACTTATATTATAGACTTCCTGAAGGAAGTAAATATTTATCATAAGCTATAGCTTGTATGCTATCACCTTGAACAGTTTTATGTGTTATATATACCGTCGTTAGATTTTAATTACCTTTCATCTGTTTTCGTTGTCATACATCATTTGCACTCCCCGTTAATCGGGAAACTTAATTTATTTATCACCGTTACCATTTTATCGTTTTACCTTCAACTGTTTGGTTTCGTATCGCTGGTCGATACGAAACCTTTTACTACTTTTAAATGATGAAAGATATAACCTTTTGTATGGCGCTAAATAGCCTCATAGTGCTGGTGCGCCGTAAAAATTCAACCAGCCAACCAACCAAACTTGTTAACAAGTTTAGGTCTTGAACTCAGTTTTTAGTAAATATCTTAAAATACATGACAAAAGTCAGGTAGACCAAAATAATCTCTACCCATATTCATGGACAAAAGTAAAGCACACAATATAAATTAAATATAACATTATGTTGGAACAGACAAAGGACAAACCAAAAGAGCTCCAGAAGTTTAACAGAAGAATAAGTTAGTGATGTAACTTGGAGCTAATGTTAGAGACATGACCATGCTGGTTGCAAGATTTGCTGAGTCATCTTCATGATTAATCACAGTAGAAAGTTGCAGTTATAGATCATGTAACGTGTATGCTTATAAAATTTGTAAGTATGTTTTTTGTTTGAATTCTAATGAGTCCACTTGGATTTTGTCTGTTTGTGACAAGTTCTCAAATGCAGATCCAGATTTACTCAGTAAAGAAAATAAACATTTTTCATTGAAATTATTGTAATTATGATGTGTTAAATATAGATTACACATTTTTTGCTCAGATCATGCTTTTTGTCCACTTAGATTACACATGTACTTCACTATGGGTTGCCAGGTATGCCATTGCTAGTGAAAATAAGTTCAGAATGTCTGTTGATTTTTCAGATGCTGATTCACTGAGAGAAGAATATATGCGGCTAAAGGATCAAAACTTGTGTAAGATCTGCATGGAGAGGAATGTAGAGTTGGCATTTTTGCCTTGCGGTCATTTAGTGTGCTGTGAAATTTGTGGGCAGACCCTCAGGTTCTGTCCAATCTGTAGAGCTAAAATACATGCCTCTGTGAAGACATACTTATCATAGTAAGATGTACAGCAGCAAAACAACATTTTTTATTAATTGTTGAATATTGTTGTATTAACAAGTAATAGATGTAGTTTCCATTTGTAACACACGTTTTCGGTTTATGTATTGGTCTTTCTTTTCACTTCTATCATGTCATCTCTATCACTCAGTTACTCTTATAGCTAAACCCTGACAATCCTCTAAATTTTATTTGAGCAGCTTCATTCTCCATCAAGAACTGTACCTGATCAAATTAACATTAGGGAAAATAACCTTGCTACTTCCAAAGATTAAAAAAATGTCTTTTCATCTATGTATTACACAGAAGGAAGTAACTCTTTATAGCTTCATTCTCTTGCCTCCACTTGATGTTCACCCAAATACCAGTTTTAAAGTTCTACTCAGATTGTAGAATGTGCCTCCAAGAATCCATTGCAATTTATCATAATTGCATACCATTGTAATTTATCATAATTTTAGACTGTCAAACATATTTTTTCAGTGTAGTAAGTCAATAGGTGGAGCTAACTTTTGTAGACAACATTTGTCACTTTTATGTTGATTTTGTTCATATTTATTGCTGATTGTTATAGTTCATGTGATATCAGTTGGTAACACTCTCACTTAGTTTGCCTAATTGTATTTGTGTTGCATTGTTATCTTGCTTTATTATGCATTTCAACAAGGTTGTCTCTGTAATGCAAGTTTGCATAATTGAATAGTTTGTATACTTGTTATATGAACTTATTTTTCTCTCTATCATTTCATATATGTCAGGCTATTGCAAGAAATGCAAGCACTATAAAACTTGCTGAGAATAATCAGGAGATGTGCATTGCCTGCAACGTGTTATGTTGTGGTCAGATAATGTATGGTCCAACATCTTAAAAAGCCAGATGAAGGGCTGAGAGAAAAGGGCATGTTTCATATCATCTGAACATGAAGTGTTAAATATCCATCAAAATTTGAAATCATTGTTGAGTTTTATGGGTAATCTTGAGATGCCTCCCACCATAGGAAAAATGCTCAGAATGGTACCTATGTCAGTAATTACTTCTAAACCTGTTGACACTACAGCAACAATTCCACGCAAGCTCTGTTGGTATAATGGACAGTACGCATAAAACAGCAAGCTCTTATCTTCAAGATTGTCAACAGGTCATTTGGAGGAAACTATAGGATTGTTTTTAACCCAATTTGGCAGTCCACTGGACAAAAGTCCCTAGTCCTGGCCATTCATGGACATGGTGCCATTGAAAATGGGCAAGCAGAACTTCATTTCAACTTTGCCAGTCAACAGGGCCTGCAAAGCATATATTGTATACTCCTTACTGGCTGCTGACCAGCTGCCCCAGCCAGTCAGTGTACACTTTTGGTAGGCATAACTGTCATTCCAGACTGGCAAACTGCATGTCATTTGACAGTTAAAACAGCAATGGTGGTCTACACCAGCCAGACCAACCATACCCATCATGCGAACACATCATACACCAGCATCACAAGTAGTGCCACCTGTGCAGCAGGCTGACCCAGCCCAGCCAACAACCTTGGAATGATATCCTCCAGACAGACCCAAGCTCCATGCTGGATATGACATTGCCATCTCTACTAGCATATCTGGCAGGTAGGGCGTCCCATCTATGGGTAGCCTCCTAGTGCAAGGAGAATTAATATGTAAGAGTTATTTCCCTTGATCTATGGAACGGCATTGTTTTGATCTTTCAGGGAGGGCTGAATTCAGAGTTATTTTACTATGTTAATGTGATTGGGTAAGTACAAAACAGCTTTGATTAACCCAATTTTCACAGGGATTAACTGAAAGTGTTGTCAGTAGGCAGCAATAAAAACAACAGACACACTCCACAACTCATGATCAGGCAGCTCCTTAAAGAAAACAAACTGCAAACTTGTTATGGGTAATGAAAAAGGATAAACAGACTTTCTTCTTGAGACATTTGGCAGAATTAATTACTGAATCATTTCTTTGATAACTGTAAAATTTCTAGCACCTAACACAGATGTTAATAGAAGTACACTAATGAAAAGTAGTAGATGTATTTCTTTTTCTGATGACAGGGTAATAATTTGTGGCACCTATGATAAAATGTTTCTGGAAACGTGTAACTCTGCATTCAAAATGCAGCAGTGACTGGATAATACAAAATCATTCTTCAAATTGAGATTTCTTTTTAACCAACATTTCCTAGAGCAACAGCACCGATGTTGAAGTTCTGCGTTAAAATTCTACAAGTAAATTTCATTGCTGCAAGTGAGACAACAGGTTCCACAGAACTCTTGTCTAAATCCATCTGTCCCTGAAGATGAAGTAAAAGCAAAAGTAGTTTTTGGTTTTATTTTTTCTGACAGGAGTCAGATTTATATGTTAAGAAAGTTTTGAGTGCTTCCGAAAACTTGAGAATTTTTTTTTATTCAGTAAGAAAACATGACCTTTGCTTTGTTTGGTCTTGAAAAGTCTCATGTACATATGATCAGTGTACAAATCATCAATATTTTACTGTAGCTTAGTCAAGTTTTTTCATTTGCACAGTGCCAAAATGTTACTATGTGTGACTTTTCAGCTTTTAATGCCCAGCCACAAAGGGCATGTTGTGTTACCCATGTCCATGTTGGCTTTGGGATATGTAATGGGCCAGAAGTCCACTCCACCACATCATGGGAGGTGGCTAATGGATCCAAGAGTCAAGGTGGCTACATGATTAGCATGCCAGACACACAATTAAAAAAATAAAGGTTCAGATTCTACCATTGGATCAGCCCAGGTCAGCTACAATTGTGTTTCCTTGGGCAGTCTACCTTACTCTAATTGCCACAGCACTAAGTAGCCTACTTGTGTTGCTGTGTCATAAAACACAGTACATCATCTCCTTGTCCATCTGTCCATCACACCTTGATTAAGTTTTACATTTAGATCATTTCAGACACTGTGTTGGAGCATCCATATTTTATGAACACATTTCTTCTTCTAACTGCATTCATTCTTTCTAAAAGCATTAAAACCAGTTTTTAAGGTTAAGTACTGTGTTGTTACAGTGTTTTAGCCAGTACATGGCATTGCAGGAGTTTTGAAAAATAAGTATCAAGTCCTGCAAACAATAATTGTATGCACTAATAGTGATGAAAGTGAATTGAACAAGTCACATTTTTGTACTGTAATCTTGTACAGATGCACCACCTAATGATTAATATCAAAATTGATCATTTTTTTATACTTTTATTATATATGAAAATGAAAATCCATCATCTCTCTTTTATGATTGCACCAACTGCAATGCTTGGGCTGTCAGTTTTCCAAAATTCCCCCAATCCCATAATATGGCTTTACTTGGGATTGTTAAAAAATGATATTTGTATCAGTAGATTACATAAATTTTCTTGGCTAAAAATAAGCTCAGCAATGCTACCAAGTTTTAAAAGCCTCGTTAATATAACACAACTTTAGCTTAATTTTTTAGGTAACTTCCACCATTCAGTTATTAATATTTTGGCTAAAGGAGAATGTTGTCTCTGCAGTTTTCATAACTGACCCAGATATTGCACCATTTACATTCTTGCTTTTACCTAAATGAGTAGTGTGAGGGATGGTCCATATTGTTTATGGTTTGTAGCAACCAGATTCCACTAAAATTAGACTGCTGCGGTGGTTAAGGCATCTGCCTCAAATCATGGATTCGAACCCCAGCCAAGTCATACCTGAGACTTATAAAAATGGTACTAACAATTTGCCAGATAGTTACTCAAAATAGTGAAAGCAGCCTCAATCAAATTTTGCATATAAATGCAGATGCATTTTCACTAGTGTTTGTTTCCCAAGTTAAACTGTTGTGTCAGAAGAATTGTGTCAAAGATAATTTTAAACTTAAATGAATGTATGAGCAGAACTGCCAGTCACAGATGTTTGCAGAATTCAAGTCACTCACTAACTGATTACATTTGTGGATTCCTTATAAAGTTTGGGCTGAATTGTTCAACAAAATGCTTCCCTATTTGAAAAACTTTACTATAAAATTGTCATAACCTAGCAAATGTGCATCCACGGACAACACAGTCAAACAAATGTATTAATATAGCTGCAAAAATACATATCTTGTATCAGGCTGTGTAATTATTACATATTGTGGATTATAAATAACAACGTATTTTGAAAATGATTTTGTAAGTGACTGCTGTCAATGCAAAGGTTTAAAGTTTCTTCATCTTTGGTGTGCAATTTGCATATGTTTTGTAAACTTGATGTTTGTAATTGTATCCAATACGCAAATAGAAAACAGCAGGCAATGAGCATTTAAGACATTTATTCTTTCTTGCTAACTGATAAAAGTTGTGTGATAAAAATTATGATGTTGATGTCTCATTGGACTTGACATGGTGAGATGCATAATCCAGAAAGAAGCATTTGTTATGTTTTGTTTACTTGTGGTGGTGTTTGAGGGAGGTGAATGGAAGGAGTGTAAGGATCATCTCAAGAAGTTGAAGGCTACAGGGTCAAAGACAAATTCAGAGGGGTCAGTTACGAGTAAAGGTTAATAAATGTGGATAAATTATAATCAGACTTTGCAACATTGAACATTGCCAAAGGTCAAATGCCACAACAGCTAATTTTTAGAGGTTTTGGATTTGAACTTACCTAAACTATCCTTGGATATTGTCATCAGACTTCACAAGAAAGGTCACCCATATGCAGTGTCTAAGAATTGTCATTGGAGATGATGGATCAGATGTCAAATGTTAGGGTTATGTGTTTAGTGAGTTAAATTTTGAGTGAATATATCCTGTTCAGTATATTGTTATCAGACTTTGCATGAACATCTACCAAAAGAATAGAAAAGTGGAGATCATAAAGTGAAAAGGTAAACAATGCATGGATCATTAGTGTATAGTCAAGGCAACAGCATCGATTATCACAGGCAAGATGAGCATTTTTCATTTAAAGAATTTATTGCTTCCATTATTATCTGGCAATGATATTCTCCTCTGACATTGTTAAGTAAAACATTTTATATGGCAGTAATTTTGTCCAGTTATATCGTATTATTCCAATTATTTTTCCTTGCAGCAGTCTGCTAGATCTTTTGTTTAAAATACTCTTGTATGCATACTGAATTCCTTTACCAGTAGAGATGTCTTGAGAAGTGTGTATGAACAGTTTTTCAAACATACATATGTTATTATTGTATGCCTTTTAAAGTTTCATGTATTAGCATGCTCAGGTACATTTTGTTTGCTTTCTTTTTGTTAGCCCTTTAAAATCCTACCGTCACCTCCAAGATGGTAAAGGGCGGTGAACAAGCTTCCTGTAGCAATAGTGTATGGCAAGCCAATGTATATTTATTCTAAAAACTAGATATTTCATACATTATACAAGATATCTTATAAACTTTATATGATATCTCATCAATTTTATCAGATATCTTATAAAATTGTTCAATACATGAAATATGATATGCACAAAAAAACTCTAGATATCTGAAGAAGTTTATAAGATTTTATGTAAGATATGTGATGAAATTTGTGAGTTATCAGATTTAAGTGATTATAACATTATTAGATACAAGTTTATAAAATATATTAATACAGAGCAGTATTAGATTTTATAACAGTGTTAATTCAGGCTTCTCAAACTTTATTAGCTGGTATAGCGAGAAAATTGAGGCAAAAATGTCATTTTAAGTTAAAACTATTATGGTTTGCAATATTTTATTTTACAGGAAATTTTTTATGAATAAACTATGTAAATAATAACAATAGTAATAATATACATTGGTCCCATTTTCTGAGCTAGGTACAGTGATTTCATGAGGTTCTCTTGATGCATTATTTTAAATTCCATAAAAGTGAAAAATTGACTGTACACTGTTGAAGTTGGATTATATGCATATTTTTCTATGCATGGGCCCACACAGGGGTACAGCGAGTTATTTCAAAAATGAAAAGAATAAGTTTCCTTTTAAGAATTTGCAGCTTTTTAAGGTATAGGATATGGTGTGAGATTGAAAGTTAAAATGTTACAGACATCAGTTTATCAACACCAAGTGCTTCATGAGTTTATGAGATTCAACAGTGGATATTTAGTGAAAGTTCCCAAAGCTGGTTTCCACTTGTAACCTCCCCTATTCTGTAATCTGGTCCACTTTGTAACCTGGCTTCCTCTGCAGATAGGCTATGTGTCATTGTCCCAGTAGTACCAATATAATACATGTACTGATGTAATCTGGCTTCCTCTTCAGACCGGCTATGTATCATGGTTCCCAATCGTACCAGTATAATACATGTAATAACATAACCTTGCATCTTCTGCAGACTGGCCATGTATCATGATTCCAGTAGTACCAGTATAATACATCTGCTACCATAACCTGGCTTCCTCGGAGACTGTCATGATTGTATATAGCCCAATAGTGCCAATATAATACATGTATTACAGTAACCTGGCTTTCTGTGCAAATGGGCATTATATTATGTTCTCAATAGCACCAGTATAATACATATACTAACATAACATGGCCTCATCTGCAGATTTTCCATCTATTATGATCCCAACAGTACCAGCATAATACATATACTAATGTAGTCTGGCTGCTTCTGCAGGCTGTCCTTGTATTAAGGTCCCAATAGTGCCAGTATAATATATTAATGAGACCTCCATCTTGCTCAGCTGTATAAAATGGCCAAACTGTTGTCCCCAACTGTACCTGCTTGAGAAAATTTTCACTCCATATATTCAGCAATAGTGACTCTTCCCAATACAATTTTGCATTTAACAGTGGGAACATGTGTTCAATGTGTTACAAAATTTATATATCTTGTAAACCAATTGAACTAAGATATAATATAGTTTATAAGAAATATTATCCTATTTTGATGTCTTATAAATCTATTAATATATCTTAAAAAGTTTATAAGAAATATCAATTAAAATTGCACATATCTTGCAAAGTAAGTATATATTAAGATATCTCAAACAGTTTACAACACATCTTTTAAAGTTGATAAGATATATTTTACAGTTTATAAGATATCTGGTTTTTGGAATAAATAGCAATTAGGCTTGCCATCATAGTGTGATGATAATTGCTGGTGTGCCTTGATTGAATTGTGCTAGGTATTACTCAGCTAAATCATTCAATCAGCTGCTTTGAATTGAGTGTCAACAAAAAATATTTTTATTATTTGATTTGGTTTTATTTTTCTTGCCTCTTACTTATGCAAGATGGCATTTGTGGTTTTTTTTTAGAGTGGAATTGTTTTTTTAAGTAAGTAGGGTAAAAACATTTAGTTTGGGTTCAAAAAATATGTAAAGGTGTAATTCTACCCTTTATGGATATAATTTATATGTGTTCAAAATTTGATTTGGAAAAATGCCACCAATGCTGAAACTGTGGAGCTAAAAATTAGACAAAAAAAGTGTTGAAATGCATTAGAAAATTTGTGTATCGGTACCTACCATGAGTAATGTTTAGTGTTCTGACTGTTCCAGGAAGGCTGGCTGACGACGGAGGTGCACCTATTTTACGGTGCCATTCAGCTATCAAAATTTGCCAGAGGTAATGGCAGAGATTTTTTGAAATAAGAAATCTAATTATTTTTTCTGCAAATTTAAATTTAAAATTTTACTGATCCATAAGATTCTAAACCTGCAAATTTAGATGGGCAAATCTATCCTTATTGATAATGGATTTTGTTTATTCTTTTTTGTTCATTTTTCTTTTCTATGAGAAAAGAATTTTATTTGAGTTCAAGGGTTAACTTACTTAGTGAATTTACAAATTATACATTATTTTGTCAACTTTTTGTAGCCTTTGAAAATAAAGGCATTAAATTTGTGCACTTGTGTATACAAAATATGCCAAAAACTGATAAAGTTTTAATTTTCTTTTAATGGAAAAGATGAACTGTAAAATTGTATCGTTGAAAACTGCACACATAACTTTTAATGTTTATAAACGACTTTGTCCCAGTATCAAAACTAGACACAAATGGTTTATTGTAAATAAACAGCTGATTTCCAAATCAGAAATGTTATATTCTTTTTGATCAAAAATAGCTTTTTCTCATTTCATATTAATGTTTATAACCAAAAATTCGCAACATAAAAAATTTATATGTCTAAATTGTATGTGAAAGATCTAAGAGAAAATTCCTTATGCTATCCATTGAAATGGTAGATCCTGTTCACTCTATGTTTCTCCACATGTAAATAATATTTAACAAAATGTCAGTCACATAGGTCATTGCACTGCTGTTTTCGAACATTATTTATTGATTCCTTACTAGTTGTCAGGAAGCTCTTAGAATATGAAATTTTACTTTGTACTGATAACTGTTTGCAATCTGTAATATGTAAGTCCTCCATTAGAATATAAGTTTGTTTTACATTATTAATGATTTGCTCCTTCTACTAAGGGAAGTAAATGCAATTGTTTACTATATGCATGACATATGACAACTCCTTGTTTTGTTTTTGTTCATTTGAGATTCAGCTTGGAATCTAATTTTATGCTAGCAGTGGATTTAAGACTTAAGGACCTGGACTCGTCCATTTTGTTGTACATAATAAGATTATAATGTATCAATATTCCTCTCATTGACCCTTTACTGTGCTGTGATGTATTTTGACACCAATCCCTCTACTGTCCAATGACACATTTTATTGACAAAATCAATTAAGATACCCAGTATTAATCCAGTTGGATAGAACTAATCTGTACTCAATTTGTCAATAGTGCCCTCCAGCTGCCCTTTCTAGCATCCCTTACCCATTGTCCAGATCACTAAAATACTTATTTAACCTGTGCTGTGTTCTATTAATTTTAGATTTTATTATGTTTTCTTTAATATAATACACTTGAGTTTAAGTTTGATTGTTATTTATTTCTTAAAGGATGACATAAATTTTGTGACCACATTTATGTTCTTCAGTTGAAAAATACTTGTACCACTATGCTCTTTGATCTGTGTCATTTGTCCAGAACTGTACAACTTTTGTAAACTGTGAAATTTGATTTGTATATAATTGTATTGTTTTATAATATGAGTATTCATTTTTCATAATACAGCTTATTTGTTCAATCAGACATTAAAGGATATGTTTTCCTTGCCCATGCTATATATATATATATATATATATTGTAATAGACCTGAGGGCTCTAAAGCTGTAATATGATGGATGGGGAGGATGGATTTTTTTTTTTTATGTCATAAATTTAACATGTTGTTCATGTCATTGAATATATACAAACTGCTGAAAGAATGAATTTGAACACTGTATGTAATATAAATGTATAGATCGCGAATTACCATGATATCTGTATTAAATTGTTCATGCTGTATGTCAAGTGTGATCGCCAGTCATATGGTAACAAATGTCGTCGATTTCAACCTCGCACATTGTTAAATACTCACAAAAGCTTCTGGAATCTTATTTTATATGAATTTCTCACACCCAGAATATGTTTATCACACTTAAATTCACATCCAAATCATCATTTGAATAGCACTAAGCTCGATGACTCCAACAGCTGACATCACCAAAATACGTCTGCAGGCAAGATGGCCGACACTAGATCACGTGACCGGTTCCACATAGTAAATTTGTCAAGTTCACATTTTTTATTGCATTTCACTTGTTGATTGTAAATGCTGGCCTTTTTTTATACAACTATAAGTATGTTTTGAATATTTAATAGTGTATTCTTAATGTTTATGCTGGTCCGTATATTTTCAATGTTATCAGCGTTCATTGGTAGTTGTGTACTCTTCACCCCAGCTTAACAGTCTTGGTTACAACTTAAAAGTACGTTGACGTTTGACGGACACGATATAATATGTAATGTTTATATATTTGCTAATGACAGAGTGTAAACGGACAAGTGATGATAGTTAAATTGTATATTAACCCTCAGTTTTTGTCGCTGGTTGTAGAGTATCTGTTCGGCACCATCTGACCTGTTCGGCGTCCCGGACAAGCAATGATTGGTTAAAATCACGTCACATAACTATTTTCCGAAGAGTATAAATAGGAGCGCAATTCTAAATTCGGCAGATAGCTGTCAACATTAGCGCCTCTATCAACATCTCTCCACCAAATAAAAAGAACACTGCATTGAGGTAGTTATAATTACAACTTTATTGAATGACATTAAGAAGCTCATAGATACTTATAAAAATAAGACAAATCAATGAATTTTAACTTCTTTATTCTCAAAAACAGACTGGAATTACATATATAGTACAACAATAGGAATCAATTCAATTCAAACAAATTCAATTCACTGCTATTCATTCAAGCTTAATATGAAAGTAATATTGTGCCACATAAATAAGCAGCTATCTCCCGCCACACTAAGAAATTAGGACTAACTTTCAAAATACTTACTCCGTGGCTCGTCCATTTCTTGCTGAATAATTACGTTAAAGTTATGAAGGCCAGCATATTATAGCATTTGTGTATTGCATATGTTACACGTGACCAAACACATATTCATGTTTTAGTCATATTTCTTTTATTAAGCATCTTACCACAATTTCATAGTCAAGAATAAAAAGATCCTGACTTTGAGCATTTCTTTAAATTTATTATTACATTTACACAAGTTAGCCCATACCCCCCCCAATCTGTTACAATATATATATATATATATATATATATATATATATATATATATATGTATGCAATAAACTGGCAACAAATAGTGCAAAACTAGTTTCTAACTAGCCTGAGTGCTTTCGACTCTAAATGAGCCTTTTTAGAAGACAAACACAAAACAGACAAGACAGACCATAACAAAAAAAGAAAAATTGTTGAGGTTACAACGTTTTATATGACCATTTCTACAGGAATAAAAGCTTGACATTTTTTATGTCTCATCTAGTTTACTTGAACTTATGAAATATTTTTCAACATCTGCAGCAAGTTGACGTAAACTTTGTTCTATTAATTGCAATAGTATTGATAACAGGACTTGAGAACCTGTGTTGTAGATGACAACTTTAGTGCACATGCAGTTCCATGGTTTATGCATAATAAATTTAGTTACAAGAATGCAACTTTATCAAATGCTGCATACAGAAAGATCCAAAGGAATGGTATACTTAAAATATACTGGATTAACCAACACACTTCTTTGCAGAGTCGGTAGCCTGCTGTTTATCATGTCATCATATTTGAAGGTGAGCAGTAGATTTGAAAGAGGAGCACATATGTATTTTACAGATTGTTGAATGATTTTAAATTTGTTTTTGTAAATTTACGGCATCCATCATAACATGTTCATGCTTCCATGATGCAAGACAATAAAAACATGATTGCATGACAATAATTCCCACCTATTTAAAGTTTGTATGAACAGGAAAATCTTTTAAATCATTTTAAAGTTGATCTCAATTTTCTTGATATTTGGTTGATCACAGTTGGTCATCGTTGTATATTCCACTTGCCTCAATAAAAAAATGGGGTACCTAACTCTATATTTATGAATATGTGTCAATAAATATGCTTAAGACTGATTATATTATTTTTGTCGCCACCATTTTATTTATTGTTTAACCTTCTTCAGCTTTCTTTAAACTTCTTTAACTTCAGTGTGTGCATTCATATGAACATAACAAAGTTTTGTAGAATGGAGATATGTTATCAAATCAGTTTTAATACCTTAATATTATTGCTGTATTTTTAACTGTTTACCATGGTAATTTGGTATAAATTTAAAAGATTAATTTTTTATATTTTAAAAATATTTAAGACCATTTGAGTTTATAAATTTAAAATATAAACACAGAAAGTAGAGACCAAATTTCATTGAGTTTAAGTGTTCAGTCTTGACACTTCACTACAAACAAACACCATTTAGGCCTATATTACGTGGAACCTGGACAATCAAAGCAAAATAATTTGAAAATCATGGTTTTTCACAATCATCAGTTTAAATAACTGCTGAAAATATGTAATTTTTTCATGATTTTTACACATTCTAGGCATTATCTTGTTTCCATGGCAACCAACTATTTCATCCTCTGCATGCTAAACTAAAGTATACCCAGTACCGATTCATTGCCTACATCAAATTTCCCACTATAAAGAAAACTATAATTGCACAAGAAATAAACTTGGAAGGCATGCCAAATTATTGAATTAATGTATTAATCCCATGCAAATCCAGCAGTTTAACCTGCAAACTATTGTGCAGTGAAGGGTTAAAAAATTTGCAAATGTATAAAGGATGCTACACTTAGTATCTTTATTCTTTTGCCAAATTAAGCTGGATAGCTAATTTCGTATTTGTTAGATTATTACAATGCTGAGCTATGTGAAACTTGTTTTGAAACATTGGTTTAAGTTACTGCAGCTGTCGTAGAGGCTTTTTATCATTTAAAATATTCTTTATTTTCTTGTGATGAAAGATATTCACCTGCTGCCATTTTAGTCCAAATCAGATGTGGATATTGTAGCAACAGGGTTCATCAGACATTGGATAAAATGCATAGTATTTTCATTTCTTTGTGAAATCATGCAAGTGTTTAACTTGTGTATTATAAGAGCATTGACATATATTTAAATAATACCCTGCAGTTTTGTAGAATCTATAGACTTTATTTATTTGGGCATCATTTTGTTTCATCATTATCTTATATGCACATCGACCATGTTTTACTCAGTCTCTCTGTTGGAAGATTTTCCAGTGTTGTCTGTTAAAATTATTTCTTACCACTTAGTTTGCTTTGACATTTTCACAAGACTGTACATGCCATGTGATTGAGTTGAAATTTGGATAGTTTCATAAGAATTAAGCATATTTAACTGGGATACGTTTTGATTTCAATTTCCTATTGATTTGATCTTTGATTTTTGTTAGGATAATGATTCTATGTGATATTGTTTGATCATTTTGTTATAACCTTTTTTGTATCTATATACATGCTCTATACAGGTTTATTTCTTTATCATTTACTTATGATCAGAAATCTTGCTAAGAAAATGTGTACACCCTCAAACAGTATACAGTTTTAGACATATGCATGTAACTGTTCAACAGATATTTGTATGGCATTTTGCATCTGCAGGTTAAATACTTTATTCATTCTGTAAATATTACTAAGCTTCAGCTGTATTGCTCCATTGTGATTGGTGTTTAATGTCATGATGTTTGTATATTTCAGTGGCTTTACTTTGTGTGTACTTGGTATGGTATTTACCTGTTAAATGTTGCTAAGAATGGAAATTGTTCATGTTTACTTCTTGTAAAGTCTCATCTCTGTTTATTACTACACATGCCCCTTGATACAATCAGTGATTTGCTTAGCTCTATTGAACTCCACCATAGGTTGTGATGTTTTACTGTACTTGATTCTTGTGTGCATGCATCAGCCCGTTGGTCCTGCAGATGCTTGAAAATCCTATTCAGACGTTTATAGATTATTTCCGGCAATTTTTTTATATGTACAGGACTGATTATAATGTATGAAAACCTCTCTTGCTAAAAGAATTGCCGACATATATAGACTGCTTCATTTAAACTTTATTTTACTTGACAAATTAAGCTGGATGGCCCATTTCGTATTATGTTAGATTGTTAAAATGCTGAACTCTTAAATTTTTTTAAATAAAAAAACATGGTTTAAGTTACTTTAGCGCCCTTTGCATCTGTCTTTATCAGAGTTTTTGTAGCATTTCAAATGTTCTTTATTTTCCTATGTTGAAAGATATTGTTCAGACAGATTGATCAGTCACTGGATAAAATGCATAGTATCTTCGTTTCTTGGTGGAATCATGCATCTGTTCCTGCTCGTGTAATGCTAAAGCATTGAAATATATTTAAATAATTCCATGCATTTTAGATATAAAGATTGCATGCATCATTTTCTTCCACCCATTCTCTTATATGCACATCCGTTCTATTTATTTGGCAGATTTTATAATGTTATTCTATGTTACAATTATTTCATACCACTTATTTTGCTTTCATATTTACTTGAGACTTTACATACCATGATGTGTTGCAATTAAGATTGGATAATTTCATATAAATGATGTATGTCTAACTTTTGTACATTTCAGTTCCAATTTCATGTTGAGATAGCTGTTTATTTGCTGTGATAATGATTAATACGATATGGTTTGATTAGCTTTATTGTAACATTTTATATACTATACTCGTGCTCTGTACATGTATATAGTTATATCATGTACATATGATTAGAAATCTTACTTAAAAAAAGTCTTTTACACCCATCAATAACATACATTTTGTCACTTATGGATTTAACTGTCCCAGATATATTCATCTGTCTTTTTTCTGCTAACTGTTATTCTGTAGATATTACTGACTCTAAACTTAAGGATTTAACTGTCCCAGAAATATTCACCTGCCTTATTTTCTGCTAACTGTTATTCTGTAGATATTACTGGTAATAAGCTTCAGTTGTATTGTTTCATTGTTAAGTGGCATTTCAATCTCATGATGTTTGTATATTTAAACAGGCTTGATTTCTATAAACTTGGTAGTTTGCACAGAATTATCGGCGATTTTGTTGGGGGTTTTTTTTATATCCCAGTTCTGAATTTCCAACGACATAATGGTATCAGATTGTGATCCGCCGGGAGAAACGACGTCTTTGAAATTCCAAATTCTGAAACTATCGGAAAAACAAATGAAAAGTAGTCTTCACCGCAGTTTCTTGAACAAATGTGATCAGGAAGGGATCATTCCATCAGGTTTGCGATTGAAGCTAAAAATCTACATCGGAAGCGGGAATGAAGAATTCCAAAACTCAGTTGACAATCTTTTAAATAAAGTGTCGCTGAATATATGCGAGATTAGCAGAAGAACAACAGAAAAGATCACTGTACTTCGGAAAGCAGATGGAAAATGTTAGGAATGAACTGAAAAAGAAACTTGATGGACATAGTCTTTTAAATTTTGATCAAGAAGTGTATCAAAGAACAGAATCATCGAACAATATACTTCTGAAGCAAAATGAAAAACTGATCAATTTATGAAAGAGTAAACAACAAACTCATCAAGTAAAAATATTTTTAGAACAGCTTATAATCCATATACAGCAGCAGAAAATCAACAAAAAGTTACAATAACAGAGTACGGAACGGCAAGAAAGGAAGTATTCAAAACCCAAAGAAACTCACGGTGATCATAATTGGGAGTGAAATTAACTGCCGACAATTTTATTGTTGTGATTTATTTTTGTTCTGGTTTATTTTCTGATTTTTGTATTGTTGTAGAAATAAAAAAAAAAAATCATAAAATTTTACGTGAATAATGTTTAAACTTAACATCCTATTTAGTAAAGAAGCGAATTCTTTCTAGTCAAGCAATTATTTCGTCACGACAATATTCACAGGTGATACAACCGAACATGGCTTCCATGGATTGCATACAGTATATCTATTTATGTAGGACTTTTCTTTTTTAGGACAAATGAAAATCGAAGACATAATGTAATAATCGGGAGTTCTCTGAAAAATCTCGAGATATTATGAAATCGGGAGGTAGGCGTGGAGTGACCCCAAAATTCGTGAGTTTTATTTTTTTATTTTTTATTTTTTTTTTATTTTTTTATTTTTTTCCTCCCGGCGTGAGAGTTGACAGGCATTGTGTAAGATCGCTTACATCAAAGCAAACTACAACTCAGCTTTTACGGTATTAGCACAATTTTCGAAGGATTATTCAGAAATTTCATTATTGTATTTTGGAGATATCATTACAGTTTAATGCAGTGGTTCCCATGATTCGACTCCAAGGGATGTACTTCATATAGCGGAATGTACTTCATTCAGAGCGTGTTCAAACCTACAATGTACATGCGTTGGCGCCATTATGTAAATACGTTCAGTAGCCTAATTGCGAGCGTTGAATCAAACCGTATTGTTGTTCGTTGTGTTGTCATACTGGGATCAAACTTTAATGAGTTAGGTATTTACAATTTCAGTGCAAAATAAAAACGTAATTACTGGTGCATTGATATAAAATATACAATGCAATAATGTATAAATAAACAATAAATGAGTCAAAAGGGAGAGGTAGTGTTACAGCAACTCGCGATTGCTTAATTCTGGTCATCGTTCGATAGAATTGTACACAAATCTAAATTAGGCAGAAACAATAAGAAAACAGAAAATTAAATTACTTTTTCCAAACAAGTTTATACCATTTCTTTTTAATAATCAAACATGCCAAGTCCGATATAAGTATACGTGTACTTTTTGTTAAAATAAGTTTGCCTAAATAAATGCATTTATAACTTACCGCGTGCATCGTGGGATGTTTCAGAGTTGCGGGTTGGCTTATACGCGGGTCATGCACTTTTTAGTGTTATACCTGTTCAGTTTAGGGGGTCTGTTTATACGCGAGTGTGTGTGTATGTGTGTATATATATATATATATATATATATATATATATATATATATATATATATATCTTACTCCCACGGTACCTGTATATCTTCCATACCACAATGACCGATTGACAAACCGTCGTTCACTCTTGTGGATCAACAAATGTTGGCGCTGCGCGCAAAAAGAATCTAAGCAATGCAACACTTCATCAGAGATCGACTTGATATTTAAATACAATAAAATCGTACATGGACGCGTGATACCCGTGCGTGTTGTTAATGCAAGAAAACCCGTTTATATCACATATTAATAAAAAATGGTTGAGCTATATTGTCCATTGCTTGTTAACAGGCGCACAATGGGTGCTCGCGACCTTATCCTCCTCGAGCTTCACCGTTCGCTAAACATGTTGCAATGCGAGTCCTTCATATCCCCAAATAAGTTTGTGCAGATCGGTTGAAAAATCTGGGATTGCAAGCAGTTCAATTAATTCGAGATCGACTACAGTGATTAGTTACTCGGGCACCACCAAAGGCAGTTACGCTTCTACAAAAAGTTATACTTCCGTCGAGAGCAATGATGCCAACCCCAATAAGTAAAATCATCAGTGAAGCATCTCAACAACGTCCCGCTTATTCGATACTTGCAATTGCCGTGACTGGAAACCGATTATGAAAAAACGAAAATGTAGAAACAATGACAAATTTTGAAGATGCATCCGGTCGCATAGAAGGGCCTTTAAAGACAGATTGAAGTAAAATAGAATTCGGTATTATGTTCAGTATTATTCGTTTACAACAAAGGATCCTAACCAAAAATACCGAATACAACTAAAAGTGCATGTCACGTTTCGGTATTTTCTCGCGTGTGAAGCTTTCTTTGAAAACGATGGAAAACTTGTACAAAACGTCGCCACTAAGACCAATTTATGACCCTGGAGAGAAGGTTGAAGTTGTTGACAGCGGTATCATGCCGTTATTCAGCAGCGCACTCGCCAGATTAAGTCTTGATTGTGCGGAATCCACTGGCTAGTCTATGGTGTTTCACAAGGATGCAAACGAATATGTAAATCATATCGAGCATTTTCGGCATCAACTGGAACGTGCTGTTTTCGTGAACCTACAATCTCCTGGTTTTGCTAACAGATCTGGTGGTGATGGCGCAGCTATACAAAGTACAAACCTTTATTACAATCTTGGATCTACTGTGCGCCGAGGACAACTATAATGACATTAATTATCATTTTCGTGTGCAATTATTCCTCCTAGTCATATATTTTGAGTTTGTACAGATATTCGCGGGGCTATTTTCGGAGCCAAAAACACAATCACACTATACCGAAAGGACACTAGTAACTTATAATACATTTTGGTGTGTTGATGGTGTTTGTGATGATAAAGTGATTTTGTCAAATCAGCATTGTTGATGTAGTGATAATCTGTTCAAAGTCTGCAGAAATGCGATTGTTATAATTTATGAGTTCTGGGGGCACATCATCACTATCCTTCAACAAACTCTGCACACACTCGATAGAAGCCAGCGTTCACGTTTTCAAATAATGATGTCATATCACGCACTTAAAGTTGGCCTTAGCTTGTGAAAAAAGAGCACAATATGAAACGATTGCGGGGTCACTTTGAGGCTTCCTCCAACCAAGTTAACTGGAATTGCCTCGTTGTGGCTAACCCGAAAACAGTTTGATCAGTTTACTAGTCGGATTGTTGTTGTTAACGACCCATTATATATCAATGTAATACGGATGTTTTGTGCCAGATTTATCTTGTAAAATCACGTTCCAATTAAGAGATAAGCATATTTTCTACATAACGTAATTACCAAATTCATTATCTACAACTGCTTTTACTACTATTTATATCCACTGTGACATTAACAATATATTTCTAGATGTATGGTATTGGACTGAAAGATTCTGTAATTTCTCATATACATACACACATATCTCTTTATAACATGAATTTATATTTACTAGGGACGCTAAATTCTAACATCTGTAAAATAAAGTGTAAATATACGAAGGTAAAGAAAGCTAACTTCAGGGTACTTATGCGTATACCTGCACTTGGCAAGTTTTGAGGAAGTGAATATGGGCCTAATATGCAGTGTTCATTAATAAAATAAAAATTAAGCAATTTAGTTTACGTTTGTTTTTTATACGGTCCTGAAAATGGATTGGCGTGTTTGGTGAATGCGTTTCAGTTAAATTAACAGTTTGGTTTCAAATGAACCGTCAACGGGGTGTACATGTTAATGATTGCTTATTACATATGTAAATACATAAAAATCGAGATGGGGACGCTAGTGGCCGAATGGGCTAAAGCGCTCGACTTCACCGATCCCTGCTATCTCACCTCTGTGTTTGTGGGTTTGAGTCACGAGCTCCACATGGGTCGGTGATTGTTACCGGGATTTTCCCGGATTCTTCTTCCACCAGTTATACTGGCCACCATGTGTAGTCTTTCTTGCGCTGAGAAATGGCGTTAAAGCCAACAACAACAACAAAATCGAGATGGCTTAGGTTTGATGAGGAATATCTTAATTTGTCATAATAATATGCACAGTAATTATACATAAAGTTCAGATTGCTTGTTTGAGCCGCCTGGGTAGAGGAAAAAATTAAAAATAGTACTTGACTGTCGCAAATAAACACTATAAAAGAAGGATTCTGAGTGGTGTCGATTCAATATAAAAACTTTCAGATCCACAAGGAATTAACCGGACTAACTTGATCAGAATTTTACAAGAGTGGCTTCCATAAAAATGCAATGGTTAGGTCTTAGTTATATCTTTAACATAAAATTATTCCCATTTCATCTGCAACTGTCATTGTCAGTTGAACATTCGCCAAACCAAAAACTGCCTAGTGAGACCTAATGGACTTCAACTTCGTTATATACGGCAGACAGAAGAATGAGTTATGTCCAAATAAACGTATCTGGAGTGCAGAGATATAAATAGTACTACGGTCTGTCTAACGGCATCAGTATGTAAGTAACGTACATTTGCATTACTTAAGTTCTGCATTTAAATGTTTCTTCTTTTTAAATGCATTGTGTTTCTAGATATTGGAATATTTTTTAATTAAATTATTTCTAAAAAAGGGCGATGTCCGTGAACAGGAGCTAATCCATTCGTTACTGTGCAGCATACTTAAAAATGACGTTTCAACAAGTGTTATTTACTAGCTTTCCTTGCGTAGCGTACTGTGACTCAAATAATCATGAAGTGTGTGTGTGTGTGTGTGTGTGTGTGTGTGTGTGTAGGGGGGTGATTTGGATTTTTAACGGCAGCTTTAACAATTTTCACGTCATATCGTTACGATGTCTGCACTGTGACAATTTATAGTGATGTCTTGCACTGGGGCGTAATGCCGCAGACATGCAGCATCATGTCCCACCCAGTCACATTATACTGACACCAGGCCGACATGTCCTAGCACAAACCTCTTAATACTGAGCGCCAAACGAGGCAGCTGTTTTTTCAGTCTTTTGGTATGACTCGGCAGGGGTTCGAACCCGCGACCTCCCGCATCCGAGGCGAACGCTCTAACCACTAAGCCACCTGAGCGGTTAATCATGAAGAACATTTTGTTTGAATAATAGATGAATATCTCATAGAAAGCTTTTAATTTTTAGTTATTTTTCGAATATTAGGACCTGACATATAATCGTATGGTATTAGGTGGGATGGTAGGAGTTTGGGTTTTATGTTATTACGCTGCTGATTATTTTGTCTTCATATTTACACTATAAGAATTGTTTAGACTTGATGGACATAAATCATTTTTAAGGGATGATTGCTTAAATTGTTTTCATAACTGACATTGTTTTCTTCGTGGAAATGAATCATTTATTCAGCAAATCCGAGTGTATGAAGGCAAACGGGCTAGCAGATAATAATGGGAACAATATACGTCAAAGTCTTCAGATGCATTTTAGGGGTCTGAGTAGACATGCATATTCCGGTATATCAACGCTTTTGACAGCGTTTGCTTTTTAATGAAACCTTATTAAATGCAAAACTTTCCCCCAATCTAAGCAAACGTTCTATTCGACATAAATAAAAACTCATACGCTGAGCTTAAATTTTACTGAATATATTTATCAAAACTACTATACCATTGAGAACGCTTTCATTAGTCATTTTTCTTTTTAAAATAGTGAGAAAAAAAAATTAAATATATGTTTGGAGGTGATAAATAATTTGTATAGCCAAATAGAATCCTAATATTCTATACATGAAAACAGCGATTTTTATCCGAAACTTAGCAAAATTTACACTGTAACCTAACACAATCTCTTATGTTTCCGAGGTTGCACACTACCGAGTTACAAAGAAAGAGAGAACTTAGACGCGTCTTTGTGACAAATAACCTACTTCGGGTATTTACGGTCGACCTGACAGGGACGTATGCAGAAAACAATTCTCATGGTACACAACTTAATATTATGCTACTGCGCACCAAACAAACATATGTCACCACAATAGCGGATGAAGCTTTTGAGTTGAATTGATACAAGTTAAATATAGGGTTATGTAAAACAAAACTCTTGTCGACAAAAATCACTAGTAAGAGATTTATATTTCAGTTGATTGTAATAAGTGATTGGTATATTGATGCTCAACTCATATTTTTAAGACTTAATAACTGATTTATTCTGCGTCCCATTTTGTAAAAATAAGCAATTCCACTTATTGCGCAATTCAATGTTTATATTACACCGTTTTTTGGCGCAGTTAAAGTTGAGTGACCAAACATCATTTCAATCTATACAATTCAAGAGAAAATGTCGATATGGTTGTTTTTTTTGTTGTTGAAAATTAAGAAGATTTCAGTAGCCGCAATTTTAGGAGATCTCAACTGTGACACGTAAGTTATATGATATTATCAATTTTCCACCAACTTTCCAACTTTTAAGAAAATCTTGTCGAGTATGTAAAATCTCCAAACGATTCATTTTAAGGTTTCTGCCCTGTGAGATATAGTATCTCAGCTTTCCAATGTTCGTACCGACTGTAGTTATAGATGTTTTGCTTGATATATTGATATGCAATGCTGTCTTATTATAATTTTCTCTGTGGTTGTATCTTCTATTAAACGTTTGCTTGACTTATGCAGCTTGGTATTTCATATAGCTTTCATTTTCGTATTGTATCTTACCGACCTTTACTCCTTTGTTTTAGTAATTGTCTCATTGTTATTTTGCTGGTTGAGTTCATTTATGTACTGATGTCATGTGCATGTCTCGCTTATGTAAGTTCTTGTTTTAAGGGACCTTTAGAAAACAACTGTTTTACAAATTGTATCCAATAAAAATATCGGAATCTCAGAGCTCAGTGTTAGGGCTTTGGATATGAATTTTCGGTTAGTGGTAATACTATTAATGATTGGTAGCGTACATGTTAAATCCCCCGATGTCTGCTTGTGCTACATATGCAAGTTCCCAGCACGAGTTCTACGGAGCAAATATGCCAGGGAACAAATATATATGCATTAGCATTCATTTGTGTTGGAACCAAGTAAGAGCAACCTGCTCAACAGTGGTTTTGCATAGAAAATGACTTTAAAGAAATGAGTTGACACATTTTTAAGACACATTTTAGAATGACGAAATTACTGTTACTAATTGCACACGTTCTTACACAAATCAACCCAATGCTCACTATAAATTATCCTTCTGACCGCCGAACGTTCTGGACAGTCATCTAAAAAAGTCATTTAATAAGTTCTAAAATATCATCAGTCATAAGATATTAGCTAAGATATCTTCGTGTAAACGACTGAGATAGATCTTCTTAAATTATCATTGCAGTCTTACGAACTATCTTAGGAATTGTGCGAAGAATGATCGTAGCAAACATTAGTGAAACTGGCATTAGGGATAGGAACTAGAATTAAATTAAACGTACTATCATCTGATATCCTTTTCTCAAAATAAAAACATTTCTCACTGGACAGAGTGGGTACATAACTTCCTGCTGGATATGTATATGTAAAGATATGTTTAACTTAGAAACACCATAAAATGGAGTATAGTTTCCTGTACGATATTATTCGTGTCTGTAAAAATGTAATATGGAAACAGATACGCTTTCTAGAAAACAAAATCATATAGCCAGCTAATAGCCTAAGGTAGTGTAACCAAAGACAGCAAATTGTTAACCAATACTGCGTACAATTTACCCGACAAACTGGAAAAATGTATTATCTATTCGAGGCGGTGCACGTGCCAGTTTAAGAGAAATATATATCTTGGGGACATCTAGGTGAACAATCACTCCGACAGTTGACAATACAGGTATTCCGTTGGCAATTGTCTAGGAATATTAATATTATATTACTGTATGCTCGAATAATATTGGTTAAAGTGAGCGTACGTAAGTTCAGCTCAACATAATAGATGTCTAGCGTTATGAGTCAAAGCGATATAAGTTAAACATATACTTATATAAAACAAATTGTTAGTTGACAAAACTTTGGTTACATATTTTAATTTCAAATGGTGATAACGTGTGATCAGTACATTGATGCCAAACATATATTTGCAAGAACTAATAAAAGATTTAGCCTGTATCCTCTTTTTGTAAAACTGGATCTTTGAAACTTAATTTTTTTAATGCTATAAAAGCTTATAAAGGGTGAGTAATTAAGCATTGTCTTGTTTCTCTCAAGCATTGGACTTAAATTTCTTAGACACTATTTATAGCAATGATGCTTGCCCAATACGCTTGCCCAACCAAAGTTATTATTGATTTCTGAGCACCTACGGATTTGTTCCCTATTGAGATCATCGATTATCTTAATATATGATCCGATTCCTCCAAAATTAGTTTTATTTTACACAGAAAAGCAGTCAGTCGAATAATGATTAAGAAAAACAGCTACTAAGCTGTTCCTAACTGATATGATCATAGGGAGAAAATGATGATGTGATGATGATGATGATGATGATGATGATCATCATCATCATAATCATCGAGAACAGAAAAGTCAATATAACAATAGTAGCAGTAATGCAAATTAAAGTGACGTTCAACTGTGTGTGTGTGTGTGTGTGTGTGTGTGGAGACAGAGAGAGATAGAGACAAACAGGGCATTGCGATATTGAAGTATTTTAGTTAGAGTTCCTCCTGAGAAATGAATCTCAGCATAACCTTTCGTTGGTCAAGTATAGTTGTGTGAATATTATAAGAACTGAAAGGTATAGGTATTGTAGTTTTGTATATCTTACGTTTCAAGCAAAAATAAAATCTCCATTGGTACCTCTTTCGAAGCATTTATATCCATAACATTCTTGCTTAAATAGGAGAAAAATATGGTAAATTAGACAGACAATCATTTAAGCGATAACTATTTAGTAGTCTTCTTGACAATGCGTTCCTACGCCAAATTCGCATTTCACTGCGTGATATCGATAGACTCAACAACACAAGCTATTCCTATGGTCGGCTGGTGGGGAAGACATTTCGTTCCGATATTATTCCAATATATATGCAATATTTAAATTTCTAGAAGATGTTGGTAACACTAGTGAAGTGAAGGCATGTATGTCTAGGTATGGTAAATGAAAGCAGGGTAGAACCGACAGTCTGATCTATATAAAGAATCTGCAAGAAGTTTATCAATCACGTGATGTGGATCAATCGAACGGCAATGCATCAATATATGAATTTAGGGGTAATAGTTAAGATGAACAAACTGAAAATAAAATGTCTTTACAATTCGAAAATATTTTCTGTCTAGATAAATTATAAAGGATGAATTAAAGTTCAGTTGTGCAAATATTGTGGAAGAAATGAAAGGAATTAGAAGAGATATCGGCTGTTTGAATGAGATGATCCAAGATAAGGACGAGAAAAGTAAACAAATAAAATCTAGCATGGACAAGGCAAGGGGGCCGCAGCTACGACTGGAAACACATCTACATGCAAAGGCAGAATTAAGCAAGTCAAGCAATAGTAATTAAAAAAAAGCTGCAAACTGTAAACGAGAAGCAAATTGAAACCTTAAGTGCACAGATTTGTGGAGTTTAATTTCAATTTACAAATTTTATACAACTGTCTGTCTTGCACTTAGTTTAAAGATGACCACTTCTTCTCTGCATACCTACGAATAAATCAACTATGCCACATACAACACCGAATTAAAGTGTAATCGATAAACAACATCAAGAGACTCGTAGCAGAATTTTGTCAGACCAACAGGATTACAGAAATACCAGCCTAACCAACGTCAGGTATCCCACAGTAGAGAATCGTAGTTCATAAGTGTCTCAATTCCTACAGCAAAGACCTCAAGCACTGCAAAACAAAGTGCAATACATACAGCAGAAAAAGGCAAAAAAACTGCTGAAAAAGACAGATTTGAAAGAAAATACAGAAAATCAAGGCTACGTATCGACTACAATAAATACCCCAGTCATAGCATATCGCATGAATCTTACGAATAATGAATCCAGGTACGTATCTGTGACATAGCATTCAGTGGAGTGAAGAGGAGCCCGAAAACAAAATTTGTTGTTGTTATCTCGATTTAAGCCAAACTACAGTCCAGAGGAGCCAAATTAAGTAATATACATACAATAGAAGAGTGAAAATTACAAATATTCGAACACTAAAGAAGTGGTCAAGTGACAACGGAGAAACTTGTAGCGTTCGAGTTTATGTCCTGGAAACTCTATTCGACAGAACTTTGCTGTAGGGGTTTTGGCCCAAGTTTATATTTGCCAGGGAATCGAGTAATAAACATATTTACTTGGAACGCGATGAACGTTATGTCAGGACCACCATATCTTTGTTCTTTACTCCAAGATTTAGATATTGTGTGCATACAAGAGCATTGACTACCTCAAAAAAACCTACCTGCACTTTTAAATAAGCGTGCACACAGAATTTGCTGTTTTCCGGCTACCAGATAACTTAATTCAGAAGTGTCCATTGGAACGAAAATGTCCCTATGACGTTGGAGGAATTGCAATTCTCTTTGGAAAGTCACTGCAGGCCTGTCCCATTGAAAACGTCGGAAACTACTGTATTATTGAAGTTGAAATTAGAATGCGCTTGCAGATTATTCGTGTTCTGTGGATAGTTTCCTTAAACGAATACCTCTTTAGTGGATTCTGAGGAAGTAATGGAACAGTGGATTA
This sequence comes from Megalonaias nervosa, assembly GCA_016617855.1. Classification (NCBI taxonomy): domain Eukaryota; kingdom Metazoa; phylum Mollusca; class Bivalvia; order Unionida; family Unionidae; genus Megalonaias; species Megalonaias nervosa. The sequence continues at coordinate 1,775 of JAECUM010093758.1, read as the reverse complement.
CTTTCTTGATGAGTACAGTCAGAATGATCGCGTGATTATTTGTGGTGACCTCAGTGCATAGCTGCCTTGTACTCATCTGTATCAGTACTCCTTTTTCCCTTTTCCTTCCCTCTTCCTGTGCCGCTCCGTATACTATCTACTTTCTCCTGCACGCCATCTGTGCTACTCCTTGTACTCCGCTACTCCTTGTACTATACTCGTACTTCCTCCTTCCTTACTTTAGAGTTCAGTGCCATTTCTATGTGCACCCTGGGAACTTCCTGTAGAAGCTTTCTATTTCTTTCCCAGTTCAGTTCCTCTGTCCCTTTTTACGAGTCTCTCGCTCGGAGTGGTCCTTTCCTCTAGAATACTTTTTGATACCTCTTGTATCCTCCACTCCTTACAAACGTCAGGAAACCACTGATTAATTTTACACAGGTTATGGCTAGATGTTTCATTGTCCCATTGTCTGTTATAGACATTAGCTCCTCTACTGGTAGGTTTTAAAATTTCTCTAATTCCAATTGGCTGGTACGCCTAGTTTGATGTTCGTGGTGCTTGACAACCCTTTCACAGGTACCTGTGAATACAGAAATCTGGCCTTCGTAGCGACAGAGTTCAATCCCTTTGAAGCGACTAGCCCACTAAACCGTCTAATTACTGAATAAACACACAGCCGGCCATCCGCTGTGGGTCTCACAAAGCCTTCAGTCAACTGTCATAAATCTTACGTAACCCTTAGCCAGTTAAAATCACAGTCGTAAAGATGTAAAAAGTGTGAATATTTCCTCAAGCAGCAGAGAGGGTGGACCCTACAACTTTGTAGAGACCTTATTTTTGAAATTTAAGGGTTCCTACGAAGGCTGAAAAAAAAGTTTTTGGCTTAACAGTAAAAACTTCTCTAATTGACCAGATTTTTTCTGATTTTTTCACAATCTGGTCACTACGCGTATGTCGTTCACCCTCTCTGCTGCTATGGTTTTTATCCAAAAATTGTATCAAGTCCGTTACGATATCTTGACCTCGGATCATGTAAATTTATTGTTACAAAACCAAAAGGAGCAGCTTGTGCTTTTGAAAAGAAATTTTTAAATTTGTTCATATCCATGTCCCCAGAACACCAAGTATAATAAATATTTTGCAGTGTATGATTATCAACTCCGTTGAACACAACTAAAATGTTACAGTTATCCCTGATCACTTTTGGAATTTGTGTATAACGCTGTGTAACATAAATCACGTCTGTGTTTTTGTGACGGCCTCGTGAAAATATCCGAGCTGGATTGGATTGTTTTGTCCAGCATGACATCATCGTATACCACGAGGTTATTAATGAATCCATCCAGATCATCTACAGATGGCGCTTCATCAATATCAGTAATAAAGTCTATGATTTCACTGTCTTCATGCAACAATTTTGCGTTTTCATTAAAATCTTTAAGTACTTCGTAACATCGCTGATCATCTACAGATGGCCCTATTAAATACAATTTATCCCACTTCAGCCATCTCATTATTAGATTAAGTAATAATTGCGTCTTTCCACTTCCAGATGGGCCTATTATAATCATTCTGATAGAATTTGGTAGCGCCGGGTGATGTGTTACTGGTTCTTGTTTTCGTGTCGCTGAAAAGTCAATTATATCCATATAATTAATAATATGAGTCTATATTGTGTTCGATGCAGAGCATCTACACCTACTACTGAATTAACGACAATAACAACAAAAAATAAAAGACGAGCACTTACAGGTAAGTGTGTGAAATGTGGCACCAAGAAACATAAATTTATTCCA